>VMRM01000020.1:13495000-13741590 GCA_010277075.1 Poeciliopsis retropinna | reverse complement strand
CAAATTTAAATTGTGAATTTCCCGACATAAATACCTTTTGAGCGCCGTTATCTCTCAAACAGCACAGAAATGCTAAGCATCATTAGTTCTGCATTTTCTAACTGGAAAGTATTCAAAGCCTTTTCTTTTTTGAGTTCTATAGTTAAGTGTAAAAAAAGCTTTCTCTCAGCGAAACAAGTCAAATTTGGACAATATGTGAATTTGCCGAAATAAATACACTTTTGAGCGCCGTTATCTCTCAAACAGCACAGAAATGCTAAGCATCATTAGTTCTGCATGTTTCTAACTGGAAAGTATTCAAAGCCTTTTCTTTTTTTGAGTTCTATAGTTGAGTGTCCAAAAAAGCTTTCTCTCAGCGAAACAAGTCAAATTTGGACAATATGTGAATTTTCAGAAGAAAATACACTACTGAGCCTTGTTATCTGCCAAACAGCATAGAAATGCTTAGAAGCATTATTTCTGCTTGTTTGAAACTGGAACCAAGTCAAAGCCCTTACATTTTCTGAGTTCTTTATTTGAGTGTCAAAAAAAGCTTTCTCTCAGCGAAACAAGTCAAATTTGGACAATATGTGAATTTGCCGAAATAAATACACCTTTTAGCCTTCTTTATCTCTCAAACAGAGTTTTCTTTCCCTTGATATCCCAGTCTTATAATTCTAGATCTCAGAGTATATAGAGTTAACCAGGGGCGATTCTAGGTTTTGACGTTTAGGGGTGCTTAGCCCCCAGCAGGGCTAAGACCCATGAGAAGATATTTGTTTGTGCGTTTTCTAAATCTAACTTCTTATTTACATACATTCACAAACAAAATTAAGAGACATTAAGAGACGAAGAGTAATTCGTAGAATCAGAGAACAATGTTAATTTTACTCAAACACATATATTTATAATAAAGAAAATCAGAGAACCTGAATTGTTTCCAGAGGTGTATGTACTCAGTTTGAAACAGAATCTCAAGACTACATCATACCTGCCAACATCTGCTAACATTAATGAGATACCTGCAGCTCTGGAGTGACACAGTCCTACTGGGGTCTGCTGCCCCAGAAATTAAAATAAAATCTACTCAAAACTATGCATTTCCAGTCATTTGAAGAACATTTTACTAAAACCAGTTCATTATCAAAGTAGAAGTTCAGGTAAATGACTCTTGAAAAGTAGTTATTAACCTGAACTTTATTTGAAAATCAAACTTAGAAATTGCATTACCATTATTTTTATCTGAATGTTATATGTGGCTGTTGGTCGCCATTCAGGGAGCATTCATACATTCAGGGGCTCCCAGAAATTGTTTAAATTGTAACACAGACCATAGATCAAAACCTGTACGTTTTACTGAATGGATTCAGCTGAGAAAAAAAATATGTACATTTAGGATTTAATTAGGAAGTTTACTTTGTAAATGTTGAAAGAATCATCCTGATAGTTTGATTGTTGTGTTACCATGGCTACAATATGGCGTAATCTTTGTGTTTGAATTGGGTTTGTTCACAAATACATCACAGCAAACAATAAATAATCAGTGTTTGAACTCAGCCAATAAACCTGGTCTCCCTCTCACAGATTCACCTTATCCATATTTAAACATGTTAGTGATGCCGAAGTTCTTAGTCGGACATGAAGGTTCTGTCCAAGGCCGCATATTACCTTGGGTGGGCCCTGCATGAATAGCCGCTGTGATGTGTATCTCTGGAATCGACATGGAATCTACCTGGAATCCCCCGGTGGCCCGTCAGCAGCGGCTTTAACCAGCCTGGCAGAAAGCAGCGCTACAGTCAGCAGGTGATACCGGGTGGTACCGGGGCTTTGAGGTGCATCGTGACAAGCGGTGACAGTCGATACCGTGTCTTGATTAGGATGTCTAATATAAGGACAGATAGTCTACTACTGCCTATAGTGAACCGGGCCTTTAGCAGAATGATGAAGTTAAAGTTGTCTGCAGCCAAAGCATTTCTGTGTTTTAGGAGTCAGGAGGGATTTTTCCGCTATTGTGAGGATAATTTCGAAAATTAATTAATAAAAAAGTTAATAAAGAAATGAATAAAAAAAGCTTTATGTCAGCGAAACAAGTGGAATAGAAACAATAAATAGAAACAACTTTTCTAACGTCAACATGAGACCTACGTTTTTGTTCACAAACCAGTGTATAAAAAATATTCTTGTAGTGGCTCAGATCTTCCCCCCTCCTCCTCCTTACTGAACATGTCTGAACAACATGGAGGAGGAGAAACTGAGAGTCTTTATTAGACTGAATGCAGCCAGACTATTTTATTTTACAAACATATTATATTTAGCAAAATATTATTGCTGAGCGGACAAGCAGGCCTCCTTGGCAGATAAAAAAAAAATTGAAAAAAAAAAATCATTGAAAAAAATAAAAAATCAAAAAGGGCACGAGGGGTATCAAGGAAAAAAAGCGTAGGGACTCAAGACCCCTTCGTCTGCCCCTCTGCACGTGCCTGGGGGTACCTGAAATTTGATCTCTGCTCTGATTGCCGATGAACAATGAAGCAGGATGTGCTTCAGTGCCATAGCGGGCTTCCGTTGCTTTGTGGGGAATGTAGCGTTGGTGCGTGCAAAAAACGCCAGCGGGCGCTATGACCGCGGGCCAGTTCTAATAATAATGACCAGGGGGTCAATAATTCTGGTTGTTTGAAGCTGCAACAAAGTCTAAGTCCTCTGTGTCAAAAAAGCTTTATGTCAGCGAAACAAGTGGAATTTGAACAATATGTGAATTTTCAGAAGAAAATACACTACTGAGCCTTGTTATCTGCCAAACAGCATAGAAATGCTTAGAAGCATTATTTCTGCTTGTTTGAAACTGGAACCAAGTCAAAGCCCTTACATTTTCTGAGTTCTGTTTTTGAGTGTCAAAAAAAGCTTTCTCTCAGCGAAACAAGTCAAATTTGGACAATATGTGAATTTTCCGAAATAAATACACCTTTGAGCCTTCTTATCTCTCAAACAGCATTGAAATGCTAAGCAGCATTAGATATGCATGTTTCAAACTGGAAAGTATTCAAAGCCTTTTCTTTTTTTGAGTTCTATAGTTGAGTGTCCAAAAAAGCTTTCTCTCATTGAAACAAGTCAAATTTGGACAATATGTGAATTTTCAGAAGAAAATACACTACTAAGCCTTGTTATATGTCAAACAGCATTGAAATGCTTAGTAGCTTTACTTCTGCTTGTTTGAAACAGGAACCAAGTCAAGTCCCTTACATTTTCTGAGTTCTGTTTTTGAGTGTCAAAAAAAGCTTTCTCTCAGCGAAACAAGTCAAATTTGGACAATATGTGAATTTGCCGAAATAAATACACTTTTGAGCGCCGTTATCTCTCAAACAGCAAAGAAATGCTAAGCAGCATTAGTTCTGCATGTTTCAAACTGGAAAATATTCAAAGCCTTTTCTTTTTTTGAGTTCTATAGTTGAGTGTCAAAAAAAGCTTTCTCTCAGCGAAACATGTCAAATTTGGACAATATGTGAATTTTCAGAAGAAAATACACTACTGAGCCTTCTTATCTGTCAAACAGCATTGAAATGCTTAGTAGCTTTACTTCTACTTGTTTGAAACAGGAACCAAGTCAAATCCCTTACATTTTCTGAGTTCTTTATTTGAGTGTCAAAAAAAGCTTTCTCTCAGCGAAACAAGTCAAATTTGGACAATATGTGAATTTCCCGACATAAATACACTTTTGAGCGCCGTTATCTCTCAAACAGCACAGAAATGCTAAGCATCATTAGTTCTGCATGTTTCTAACTGGAAAGTATTCAAAGCCTTTTCTTTTTTTGAGTTCTATAGTTAAGTGTCAAAAAAAGCTTTCTCTCAGCGAAACAAGTCAAATTTGGACAATATGTGAATTTGCCGAAATAAATACACTTTTGAGCGCCGTTATCTCTCAAACAGCACAGAAATGCTAAGCATCATTAGTTCTGCATGTTTCTAACTGGAAAGTATTCAAAGCCTTTTCTTTTTTTGAGTTCTATAGTTGAGTGTCCAAAAAAGCTTTCTCTCAGCGAAACAAGTCAAATTTGGACAATATGTGAATTTTCAGAAGAAAATACACTACTGAGCCTTGTTATCTGCCAAACAGCATAGAAATGCTTAGAAGCATTATTTCTGCTTGTTTGAAACTGGAACCAAGTCAAAGCCCTTACATTTTCTGAGTTCTTTATTTGAGTGTCAAAAAAAGCTTTCTCTCAGCGAAACAAGTCAAATTTGGACAATATGTGAATTTGCCGAAATAAATACACCTTTTAGCCTTCTTTATCTCTCAAACAGAGTTTTCTTTCCCTTGATATCCAGTCTTATAATTCTAGATCTCAGAGTATATAGAGTTAACCAGGGGCGATTCTAGGTTTTGACGTTTAGGGGTGCTTAGCCCCCAGCAGGGCTAAGACCCATGAGAAGATATTTGTTTGTGCGTTTTCTAAATCTAACTTCTTATTTACATACATTCACAAACAAAATTAAGAGACATAAGAGACGAAGAGTAATTCGTAGAATCAGAGAACAATGTTAATTTTACTCAAACACATATATTTATAATAAGAAAATCAGAGAACCTGAATTGTTTCAGAGGTGTATGTACTCAGTTTGAAACAGAATCTCAAGACTACATCATACCTGCCAACATCTGCTAACATTATGAGATACCTGCAGCTCTGGAGTGACACAGTCCTACTGGGTCTGCTGCCCCAGAAATTAAAATAAAACTACTCAAAACTATGCATTTCCAGTCATTTGAAGAACATTTTACTAAAACCAGTTCATTATCAAAGTAGAAGTTCAGGTAAATGACTCTTGAAAAGTAGTTATTAACCTGAACTTTATTGAAAATCAAACTTAGAAATTGCATTACCATTATTTTTATCTGAATGTTATGTGGCTGTTGGTCGCCATTCAGGGAGCATTCATACATTCAGGGGCTCCCAGAAATTGTTTAAATTGTAACACAGACCATAGATCAAAACCTGTACGTTTTACTGAATGGATTCAGCTGAGAAAAAAAAATGTACATTTAGGATTTAATTAGGAAGTTTACTTTGTAAATGTTGAAAGAATCATCCTGATAGTTTGATTGTTGTGTTACCATGGCTACAATATGGCGTAATCTTTGTGTTTGAATTGGGTTTGTTCACAAATACATCACAGCAAACAATAAATAATCAGTGTTTGAAACTCAGCAATAAACCTGGTCTCCCTCTCACAGATTCACCTTATCCATATTTAAACATGTTAGTGATGCGAAGTTCTTAGTCGGACATGAAGGTTCTGTCCAAGGCCGCATATTACTTGGGTGGGCCCTGCATGAATAGCCGCTGTGATGTGTATCTCTGGAATCGACATGGAATCTACCTGGAATCCCCGGTGGGCCGTCAGCAGCGGCTTTAACCAGCTGGCAGAAAGCAGCGCTACAGTCAGCAGGTGATACCGGGTGGTAACGGGGCTTTGAGGTGCATCGTGACAAGCGGTGACAGTCGATACCGTGTCTTGATTAGGATGTCTAATATAAGGACAGATAGTCTACTACTGCCTATAGTGAACCGGGCCTTTAGCAGAATGATGAAGTTAAAGTTGTCTGCAGCCAAAGCATTTCTGGTTTTAGGAGTCAGGAGGGGATTTTTCCGCTATTGTGAGGATAATTTCGAAAATTAATTAATAAAAAAGTTAATAAAGAAATGAATAAAAAAAGCTTTATGTCAGCGAAACAAGTGGAATAGAAACAATAAATAGAAACAACTTTTCTAACGTCAACATGAGACCTACGTTTTTGTTCACAAACCAGTGTATAAAAAATATTCTTGTAGTGGCTCAGATCTTCCCCCCTCCTCCTTACTGAACATGTCTGAACAACATGGAGGAGGAGAAACTGAGAGTCTTTATTAGACTGAATGCAGCCAGACTATTTTATTTTACAAACATATTATATTTAGCAAAATATTATTGCTGAGCGGACAAGCAGGCCTCCTTGGCAGATAAAAAAAAAATTGAAAAAAAAAAATCATTGAAAAAAATAAAAAATCAAAAAGGGCACGAGGGGTATCAAGGAAAAAAAGCGTAGGGACTCAAGACCCCTTCGTCTGCCCCTCTGCACGTGCCTGGGGGTACCTGAAATTTGATCTCTGCTCTGATTGCCGATGAACAATGAAGCAGGATGTGCTTCAGTGCCATAGCGGGCTTCCGTTGCTTTGTGGGGAATGTAGCGTTGGTGCGTGCAAAAAACGCCAGCGGGCGCTATGACCGCGGGCCAGTTCTAATAATAATGACCAGGGGGTCAATAATTCTGGTTGTTTGAAGCTGCAACAAAGTCTAAGTCCTCTGTGTCAAAAAAGCTTTATGTCAGCGAAACAAGTGGAATTTGAACAATATGTGAATTTTCAGAAAAAAATACACCTTTGAGCCCTATTATCTGCCAAACAGCATAGAAATGCTTAGAAGCATTATTTCTACTTGTTTGAAACTGGAACCAAGTCAAAGCCCTTACTTTTTCTGAGTTCTGTATTTGAGTGTCAAAAAAAGCTTTCTCTCAGCGAAACAAGTCAAATTTGGACAATATGTGAATTTGCCGAAATACATACACTTTTGAGCGCCGTTATCTCTGAAACCGCAAAGAAATGCTAAGCAGCATTAGATCTGCATGTTTCAAACTGGAAAGTATTCAAAGCCTTTTCTTTTTTTGAGTTCTATAGTTGAGTGTCCAAAAAAGCTTTCTCTCAGCGAAACAAGTCAAATTTGGACAATATGTGAATTTGCCGAAATAAATATACTTTTGAGCGGTGTTATCTCTCAAACCGCATAGACCGCATAGTTCTGCATGTTTCAAACTGGAAAATATTCAAAGCCTTTTCTTTTTTTGAGTTCTATAGTTGAGTGTCCAAAAAAGCTTTCTCTCAGCGAAACAAGTCAAATTTGGACAATATGTGAATTTTCAGAAGAAAATACACTACTGAGCCTTGTTATCTGCCAAACAGCATAGAAATGCTTAGAAGCTTTATTTCTGCTTGTTTGAAACTGGAACCAAGTCAAAGCCCTTACTTTTTCTGAGTTCTTTATTTGAGTGTCAAAAAAAGCTTTCTCTCAGCGAAACAAGTCAAATTGGACATATGTGAATTTTCAGAAGAAAATACATACTGAGCCTTGTTTCTGCCAAACAGCATAGAAATGCTTAGAAGCATTATTTCTGCTTGTTTGAAACTGGAACCAAGTCAAAGCCCTTACATTTTCTGAGTTCTTTATTTGAGTGTCAAAAAAAGCTTTCTCTCAGCGAAACAAGTCAAATTTGGACAATATGTGAATTTTCCGAAATAAATACACCTTTGAGCCTTCTTATCTCTCAAACAGCATTGAAATGCTAAGTAGCATTAGATTTGCATGTTTCAAACTGGAAAGTATTCAAAGCCTTTTCTTTTTTTTGAGTTCTATAGTTAAGTGTCAAAAAAAGCTTTCTCTCAGCGAAACAAGTCAAATTTGGACAATATGTGAATTTGCCGAAATAAATACACTTTTGAGTGCCGTTATCTCTCAAACAGCACAGAAATGCTAAGCAGCATTAGTTCTGCATGTTTCAAACTGGAAAATATTCAAAGCCTTTTCTTTTTTTGAGTTCTATAGTTGAGTGTCCAAAAAAGCTTTCTCTCAGCGAAACATGTCAAATTTGGACAATATGTGAATTTTCAGAAGAAAATACACTACTGAGCCTTCTTATCTGTCAAACAGCATAGAAATGCTTAGAAGCATTATTTCTGCTTGTTTGAAACTGGAACCAAGTCAAAGCCTTTTCTTTTTTTGAGTTCTATAGTTGAGTGTCCAAAAAAGCTTTCTCTCAGCAAAACAAGTGAAATTTGGACAATATGTGAATTTGCCGAAATAAATATACTTTTGAGCGGTGTTATCTCTCAAACCGCATAGACCGCATAGTTCTGCATGTTTCAAACTGGAAAATATTCAAAGCCCTTACTTTTTCTGAGTTCTATAGTTGAGTGTCCAAAAAAGCTTTCTCTCAGCGAAACAAGTCAAATTTGGACAATATGTGAATTTTCAGAAGAAAATACACTACTGAGCCTTGTTATCTGCCAAACAGCATAGAAATGCTTAGAAGCATTATTTCTGCTTGTTTGAAACTGGAACCAAGTCAAAGCCCTTACATTTTCTGAGTTCTTTATTTGAGTGTCAAAAAAAGCTTTCTCTCAGCGAAACAAGTCAAATTTGGACAATATGTGAATTTGCCGAAATAAATACACTTTTGAGCGCCGTTATCTCTCAAACAGCACAGAAATGCTAAGCAGCATTAGTTCTGCATGTTTCAAACTGGAAAATATTCAAAGCCTTTTCTTTTTTTGAGTTCTATAGTTGAGTGTCCAAAAAAGCTTTCTCTCAGCGAAACATGTCAAATTTGAACAATATGTGAATTTTCAGAAGAAAATACACTACTGAGCCTTCTTATCTGTCAAACAGCATTGAAATGCTTAGTAGCTTTACTTCTGCTTGTTTGAAACAGGAACCAAGTCAAATCCCTTACATTTTCTGAGTTCTTTATTTGAGTGTCAAAAAAAGCTTTCTCTCAGCGAAACAAGTCAAATTTGGACAATAAGTGAATTTTCCGAAAAAAATACACTTTTGAGCGCCGTTATCTCTCAAACAGCACAGAAATGCTAAGCATCATTAGTTCTGCATGTTTCTAACTGGAAAGTATTCAAAGCCTTTTCTTTTTTTGAGTTCTATAGTTGAGTGTCCAAAAAAGCTTTCTCTCAGCGAAACAAGTCAAATTTGGACAATATGTGAATTTTCAGAAGAAAATACACTACTGAGCCTTGTTATCTGCCAAACAGCATAGAAATGCTTAGAAGCTTTATTTCTGCTTGTTTGAAACTGGAACCAAGTCAAAGCCCTTACTTTTTCTGAGTTCTTTATTTGAGTGTCAAAAAAAGCTTTCTCTCAGCGAAACAAGTCAAATTTGGACAATATGTGAATTTTCAGAAGAAAATACACTACTGAGCCTTGTTATCTGCCAAACAGCATAGAAATGCTTAGAAGCATTATTTCTGCTTGTTTGAAACTGGAACCAAGTCAAAGCCCTTACATTTTCTGAGTTCTGTTTTTGAGTGTCAAAAAAAGCTTTCTCTCAGCGAAACAAGTCAAATTTGGACAATATGTGAATTTGCCGAAATAAATACACTTTTGAGCGCCGTTATCTCTCAAACAGCACAGAAATGCTAAGCAGCATTAGTTCTGCATGTTTCAAACTGGAAAATATTCAAAGCCTTTTCTTTTTTTGAGTTCTATAGTTGAGTGTCAAAAAAAGCTTTCTCTCAGCGAAATATGTCAAATTTGGACAATATGTGAATTTTCAGAAGAAAATACACTACTAAGCCTGTTATATGTCAAACAGCATTGAAATGCTTAGTAGCTTACTTCTGCTGTTTGAAACAGAACCAAGTCAAGTCCCTACATTTTCTGAGTTCTGTTTTGAGTGTCAAAAAAGCTTTCTCTCAGCGAAACAAGTCAATTTGGACAATATGTGAATTTCCCGACATAAATACACTTTTGAGCGCCGTTATCTCTCAAACAGCACAGAAATGCTAAGCATCATTAGTTCTGCATGTTTCTAACTGGAAAGTATTCAAAGCCTTTTCTTTTTTTGAGTTCTATAGTTAAGTGTCAAAAAAGCTTTCTCTCAGCGAAACAAGTCAAATTTGGAGAATATGTGAATTTGCCGAAATAAATACACTTTGAGCGCCGTTATCTCTCAAACAGCACAGAAATGCTAAGCATCATTAGTTCTGCATGTTTCTAACTGGAAGTATTCAAAGCTTTTCTTTTTTGAGTTCTATAGTTGAGTGTCCAAAAAAGCTTTCTCTCAGCGAAACAAGTCAAATTTGGACAATATGTGAATTTTCAGAAGAAAATACACTACTGAGCCTTGTTATCTGCCAAACAGCATAGAAATGCTTAGAAGCATTATTTCTGCTTGTTTGAAACTGGAACCAAGTCAAAGCCCTTACATTTTCTGAGTTCTTTATTTGAGTGTCAAAAAAAGCTTTCTCTCAGCGAAACAAGTCAAATTTGGACAATATGTGAATTTGCCGAAATAAATACACTTTTGAGCGCCGTTATCTCTCAAACAGCACAGAAATGCTAAGCAGCATTAGTTCTGCATGTTTCAAACTGGAAAATATTCAAAGCCTTTTCTTTTTTTGAGTTCTATAGTTGAGTGTCAAAAAAAGCTTTCTCTCAGCGAAATATGTCAAATTTGGACAATATGTGAATTTTCAGAAGAAAATACACTACTAAGCCTTGTTATATGTCAAACAGCATTGAAATGCTTAGTAGCTTTACTTCTGCTTGTTTGAAACAGGAACCAAGTCAAGTCCCTTACATTTTCTGAGTTCTGTTTTTGAGTGTCAAAAAAAGCTTTCTCTCAGCGAAACAAGTCAAATTTGGACAATATGTGAATTTGCCGAAATAAATACACTTTTGAGCGCCGTTATCTCTCAAACAGCAAAGAAATGCTAAGCAGCATTAGTTCTGCATGTTTCAAACTGGAAAATATTCAAAGCCTTCTTTTTTTGAGTTCTATAGTGAGTGTCAAAAAAAGCTTTCTCTCAGCGAAACATGTCAAATTTGGACAATATATGAATTTTCAGAAGAAAATACACTACTGAGCTTCTTATCTGTCAAACAGCATTGAAATGCTTAGTAGCTTTACTTCTACTTGTTTGAAACAGGAACCAAGTCAAATCCTTACATTTCTGAGTTCTTTATTTGAGTGTCAAAAAAGCTTTCTCTCAGCGAAACAAGTCAAATTTGGACAATATGTGAATTTCCCGACATAAATACACTTTTGAGCGCCGTTATCTCTCAAACAGCACAGAAATGCTAAGCATCATTAGTTCTGCATGTTTCTAACTGGAAAGTATTCAAAGCCTTTTCTTTTTTTGAGTTCTATAGTTGAGTGTCCAAAAAAGCTTTCTCAGCGAAACAAGTCAAATTTGGACAATATGTGAATTTTCAGAAGAAAATACACTACTGAGCCTTGTTATCTGCCAAACAGCATAGAAATGCTTAGAAGCTTTATTTCTGCTTGTTTGAAACTGGAACCAAGTCAAAGCCCTTACTTTTTCTGAGTTCTTTATTTGAGTGTCAAAAAAAGCTTTCTCTCAGCGAAACAAGTCAAATTTGGACAATATGTGAATTTTCAGAAGAAAATACACTACTGAGCCTTGTTATCTGCCAAACAGCATAGAAATGCTTAGAAGCATTATTTCTGCTTGTTTGAAACTGGAACCAAGTCAAACCCCTTACTTTTTCTGAGTTCTGTATTTGAGTGTCAAAAAAAGCTTTCTCTCAGCGAAACAAGTCAAATTTGGACAATATGTGAATTTTCCGAAATAAATACACCTTTGAGCCTTCTTATCTCTCAAACAGCATTGAAATGCTAAGCAGCATTAGATTTGCATGTTTCAAACTGGAAAGTATTCAAAGCCTTTTCTTTTTTTTGAGTTCTATAGTTAAGTGTCAAAAAAAGCTTTCTCTCATTGAAACAAGTCAAATTTGGACAATATGTGAATTTACAGAAGAAAATACACTACTGAGCCTTGTTATCTGTCAAACAGCATTGAAATGCTTAGTAGCTTTACTTCTGCTTGTTTGAAACAGGAACCAAGTCAAATCCCTTACATTTTCTGAGTTCTTTATTTGAGTGTCAAAAAAAGCTTTCTCTCAGCGAAACAAGTCAAATCTGGACAATATGTGAATTTGCCGAAATAAATACACCTTTTAGCCTTCTTTATCTCTCAAACAGAGTTTTCTTTCCCTTGATATCCCAGTCTTATAATTCTAGATCTCAGAGTATATAGAGTTAACCAGGGGCGATTCTAGGTTTTGACGTTTAGGGGTGCTTAGCCCCCAGCAGGGCTAAGACCCATGAGAAGATATTTGTTTGTGCGTTTTCTAAATCTAACTTCTTATTTACATACATTCACAAAGAGACGAAGAGTAATTCGTAGAATCAGAGAACAATGTTAATTTTACTCAAACACATATATTTAATAAAGAAAATCAGAGAACCTGAATTGTTTCAGAGGTGTATGTACTCAGTTTGAAACAGAATCTCAAGACTACATCATACCTGCCAACATCTGCTAACATTAATGAGATACCTGCAGCTCTGGAGTGACACAGTCCTACTGGGGTCTGCTGCCCCAGAAATTAAAATAAAATCTACTCAAAACTATGCATTTCCAGTCATTTGAAGAACATTTACTAAAACCAGTCATTATCAAAGTAGAAGTTCAGGTAAATGACTCTTGAAAGTAGTTATTAACCTGAACTTTATTTGAAAATCAAACTTAGAAATTGCATTACCATTATTTTTATCTGAATGTTATATGTGGCTGTTGGTCGCCATTCAGGAGCATTCATACATTCAGGGGCTCCCAGAATTGTTTAAATTGTAACACAGACCATAGATCAAAACCTGTACGTTTTACTGAATGGATTCAGCTGAGAAAAAAAATATGTACATTAGGATTTAATTAGGAAGTTTACTTTGTAAATGTTGAAAGAATCATCCTGATAGTTTGATTGTTGTGTTACCATGGCTACAATATGGCGTAATCTTTGTGTTTGAATTGGGTTTGTTCACAAATACATCACAGCAAACAAAAAAATCAGTGTTTGAACTCAGCCAATAAACCTGGTCTCCCTCTCACAGATTCACCTTATCCATATTTAAACATGTTAGTGATGCCGAAGTTCTTAGTCGGACATGAAGGTTCTGTCCAAGGCCGCATATTACCTTGGTGGGCCCTGCATGAATAGCCGCTGTGATGTATCTCTGGAATCGACATGGAATCTACCTGGAATCCCCCGGTGGCCCGTCAGCAGCGGCTTTAACCAGCCTGGCAGAAAGCAGCGCTACAGTCAGCAGGTGATACCGGGTGGTACGGGGCTTGAGGTGCATCGTGACAAGCGGTGACAGTCGATACCGTGTCTTGATTAGGATGTCTAATATAAGGACAGATAGTCTACTACTGCTGATATAGTGAACGGGCCTTTAGCAGAATGATGAAGTTAAAGTTGTCTGCAGCCAAAGCTTCTGTGTTTAGGAGTCAGGAGGGATTTTTCCGCTATTGTGAGGATAATTTCGAAAATAATTAATAAAAAAGTTAAAAGAAATGAATAAAAAAAGCTTTATGTCAGCGAAACAAGTGGAATAGAAACAATAAATAGAAACAACTTTTCTAACGTCAACATGAGACCTACGTTTTTGTTCACAAACCAGTGTATAAAAAATATTCTTGTAGTGGCTCAGATCTTCCCCCCTCCTCCTCACTGAACATGTCTGAACAACATGGAGGAGGAGAAACTGAGAGTCTTTATTAGACTGAATGCAGCCAGACTATTTTATTTTACAAACTATTATATTTAGCAAAATATTATTGCTGAGCGGACAAGCAGGCCTCCTTGGCAGAATGAAAAAAAAAAAAATTGAAAAAAAAAAATCATTGAAAAAAATAAAAAATCAAAAAGGGCACGAGGGGTATCAAGGAAAAAAAGCGTAGGGACTCAAGACCCCTTCGTCTGCCCCTCTGCACGTGCCTGGGGGTACCTGAAATTTGATCTCTGCTCTGATTGCCGATGAACAATGAAGCAGGATGTGCTTCAGTGCCATAGCGGGCTTCCGTTGCTTTGTGGGGAATGTAGCGTTGGTGCGTGCAAAAAACGCCAGCGGGCGCTATGACCGCGGGCCAGTTCTAATAATAATGACCAGGGGGTCAATAATTCTGGTTGTTTGAAGCTGCAACAAAGTCTAAGTCCTCTGTGTCAAAAAAGCTTTATGTCAGCGAAACAAGTGGAATTTGAACAATATGTGAATTTTCAGAAAAAAATACACCTTTGAGCCCTATTATCTGCCAAACAGCATAGAAATGCTTAGAAGCATTATTTCTACTTGTTTGAAACTGGAACCAAGTCAAAGCCCTTACTTTTTCTGAGTTCTGTATTTGAGTGTCAAAAAAAGCTTTCTCTCAGCGAAACAAGTCAAATTTGGACAATATGTGAATTTGCCGAAATACATACACTTTTGAGCGCGTATCTCTGAAACCGCAAAGAAATGCTAAGCAGCATTAGATCTGCATGTTTCAAACTGGAAAGTATTCAAAGCTTTTTTTTTTGAGTCTATAGTTGAGTGTCCAAAAAAGCTTTCTCTCAGCGAAACAAGTCAAATTTGGAAAATATGTGAATTTGCCGAAATATACTTTTGAGCGGTGTTATCTCTCAACCGCATAGACCGCATAGTCCTGCATGTTTAAAACTGGAAAATATTCAACGCCTTTTCTTTTTTTGAGTTCTATAGTTGAGTGTCCAAAAAAGCTTTCTCTCAGCGAAACAAGTCAAATTTGGACAATATGTGAATTTTCAGAAGAAAATACACTACTGAGCCTTGTTATCTGCCAAACAGCATAGAAATGCTTAGAAGCATTATTTCTGCTTGTTTGAAACTGGAACCAAGTCAAAGCCCTTACATTTTCTGAGTTCTTTATTTGAGTGTCAAAAAAAGCTTTCTCTCAGCGAAACAAGTCAAATTTGGACAATATGTGAATTTTCCGAAATAAATACACCTTTGAGCCTTCTTATCTCTCAAACAGCATTGAAATGCTAAGCAGCATTAGATTTGCATGTTTCAAACTGGAAAGTATTCAAAGCCTTTTCTTTTTTTTGAGTTCTATAGTTAAGTGTCAAAAAAAGCTTTCTCTCAGCGAAACAAGTCAAATTTGGACAATATGTGAATTTGCCGAAATAAATACACTTTTGAGCGCCGTTATCTCTCAAACAGCACAGAAATGCTAAGCAGCATTAGTTCTGCATGTTTCAAACTGGAAAATATTCAAAGCCTTTTCTTTTTTTGAGTTCTATAGTTGAGTGTCCAAAAAAGCTTTCTCTCAGCGAAACATGTCAAATTTGGACAATATGTGAATTTTCAGAAGAAAATACACTACTGAGCCTTCTTATCTGTCAAACAGCATAGAAATGCTTAGAAGCATTATTTCTGCTTGTTTGAAACTGGAACCAAGTCAAAGCCTTTTCTTTTTTTGAGTTCTATAGTTGAGTGTCCAAAAAAGCTTTCTCTCAGCAAAACAAGTGAAATTTGGACAATATGTGAATTTGCCGAAATAAATATACTTTTGAGCGGTGTTATCTCTCAAACCGCATAGACCGCATAGTTCTGCATGTTTCAAACTGGAAAATATTCAAAGCCTTTTCTTTTTTTGAGTTCTATAGTTGAGTGTCCAAAAAAGCTTTCTCTCAGCGAAACAAGTCAAATTTGGACAATATGTGAATTTTCAGAAGAAAATACACTACTGAGCCTTGTTATCTGCCAAACAGCATAGAAATGCTTAGAAGCATTATTTCTGCTTGTTTGAAACTGGAACCAAGTCAAAGCCCTTACTTTTTCTGAGTTCTTTATTTGAGTGTCAAAAAAAGCTTTCTCTCAGCGAAACAAGTCAAATTTGGACAATATGTGAATTTTCAGAAGAAAATACACTAGCCTGTTATCTGCCAAACAGCATAGAAATGCTAGAAGCATTATTTCTGCTTGTTTGAAACTGGAACCAAGTCAAAGCCCTTACATTTTCTGAGTTCTTTATTGAGTGTCAAAAAAGCTTTCTCTCAGCGAAACAAGTCAAATTGGACAATATGTGAATTTGCCGAAATAAAATACACTTTTGAGCGCCGTTATCTCTCAAACAGCACAGAAATGCTAAGCAGCATTAGTTCTGCATGTTTCAAACTGGAAAATATTCAAAGCCTTTCTTTTTTGAGTTCTATAGTTGAGTGTCCAAAAAAGCTTTCTCTCAGCGAAACATGTCAAATTGAACAATATGTGAATTTTCAGAAGAAAATACACTACTGAGCCTTCTTATCTGTCAAACAGCATTGAATGCTTAGTAGCTTTACTTCTGCTTGTTTGAAAACAGGAACCAAGTCAAATCCTTACATTTTCTGAGTTCTTTATTTGAGTGTCAAAAAAAGCTTTCTCTCAGCGAAACAAGTCAAATTTGGACAATAAGTGAATTTTCCGAAAAAAATACACTTTTGAGCGCCGTTATCTCTCAAACCGCATAGACCGCATAGTCCTGCATGTTTAAAACTGGAAAATATTCAAAGCCTTTTCTTTTTTGAGTTCTATAGTTGAGTGTCCAAAAAAGCTTTCTCTCAGCGAAACAAGTCAAATTTGGACAATATGTGAATTTTCAGAAGAAAATACACTACTGAGCCTTGTTATCTGCCAAACAGCATAGAAATGCTTAGAAGCATTATTTCTGCTTGTTTGAAACTGGAACCAAGTCAAAGCCTTTTCTTTTTTTGAGTTCTATAGTTAAGTGTCAAAAAAAGCTTTCTCTCAGCGAAACAAGTCAAATTTGGACAATATGTGAATTTTCCGAAATAAATACACCTTTGAGCCTTCTTATCTCTCAAACAGCATTAAAATGCTAAGCAGCATTAGATCTGCATGTTTCAAACTGGAAAGTATTCAAAGCCTTTCCTTTTTTTTGAGTTCTATAGTTGAGTGTCCAAAAAAGCTTTCTCTCATTGAAACAAGTCAAATTTGGACAATATGTGAATTTACAGAAGAAAATACACTACTGAGCCTTGTTATCTGTCAAACAGCATTGAAATGCTTAGTAGCTTTACTTGCTGTTTGAAACAGGAACCAAGTCAAATCCCTTACATTTTCTGAGTTCTTTATTGGTGTCAAAAAAGCTTTCTCTCAGCGAAACAAGTCAAATTTGGACAATATGTGAATTTGCCGAAATAAATACACCTTTTAGCCTTCTTTATCTCTCAAACAGCATTGAAATGCTAAGCAGCATTAGATATGCATGTTTCAAACTGGAAAGTATTCAAAGCCTTTTCTTTGATTTCTATAGTTGAGTGTCCAAAAAAGCTTTCTCTCATTGAATAATGTCAAATTTGGACAATATGTGAATTTTCAGAAGAAAATACACTACTGAGCCTTGTTATCAATCAATAAGCATAGAAATGCTTAGTAGCATTAGTTCTGGTTGTTTAAAACTGGAACCAAATCAAAGCCGTTACTTTTTCTGAGCTCTGTATTTAGTGTCAAAAAAGCTCTATCTCAGCGAAACAAGTCAAATTTGGACAATATGTGAATTTTTAGAAATAAATATGTGAATTTTTAGAAATAAATACACCATTGAGCCTTGTTATCTTGTTATCAGCATTGAAATCCTTAGTAGCATTAGTTCTGGTTGCTTGAAACTTGGAAGTAATTCACAGCCTTTTTTTATTTAGTTCTATAGTTGAGTGTCCAAAAAAGCTTTATTTCAACGAAACAAATTTGGACAACATTTGCATTTTCACAAATAAATACACTTTTGAGCCCTGTTATTTAATATGTTACACATTTGAGGATTTAATTTGGGCCATTTTGGAGGTTTTAACATGAGACAAATGGGAGGATTATCATGAGACAAATGGGAGGATTTCTTAAGGCTCATATTTGAGGATTTAAGTTGAGACTAATGGGAGGATCTAACATAAGACAGTTGGGAGTAATTAATATGGGTCATATTGGAGGATTATCATGAAACAAATGGAAGGATTTAGCATTAGACAAATGGGAGGATTTCACATGAGACAAATGGGGGGGATTTAACATGGGATGCTGAGTTTGGATATTTAATAAATAATAGCATCAGTCAAAAATCAGTGGCCATTTAAAGAACAAATCATTACAAATCAGATTAACACTAAATACATCAGTATTTCTACATTACATTACTTTCTGTGTGTTTATTCACAAATGTTGACATATTTGATCAATAGTTGTGCAGTGGTCATTTATGTATTACCATTAATATTTTATTAATATTGTTTACCAGTTTGGATAAGCTGACTTCCTATCAATTAAGAAAAAAAACTTATTAAGCAAAAATGCACCAGACCAAGAGGGGTTCTAAAGAAATTATACTAAATAAATGTCTTTTTAAAATAGTTAGTGGTTGATATTTTTTTAAACCTTCACAATTTTATTTTAACAACTAATTAAAAATTATAGTGCTACACTTTTAGCTGGTGTATTGAGATAGGATCAACTTTCGATCTGCTAGATCAGGGATGTGGCAACATGAACTTTGGAGACACAAGTGGCTCTTTGGTTCACATATTAAATGATGAAATATTTCTCTGTTTATGTTAAATTTTTTTTGTGTCTCCATAAAAAACACTGACTACCTGGTCTACAAAGAAAACAGTAAAGACCATTATACATACATATATATACATATACTGTGTATACATATATATATATATATATATATATTATATATATTATATATATAAATATAAATCAGATATTAGGACAGACTTGTATCATCAGCATTTCAATTCAAATGGCATTGCAATTTTAAGTGGCAATGCAGTACTTTATTTAGAATTAGTTTTTATATTTATGAATGGAAATTGTGTACAGTATTGGACTTATTTATTTGAAGATTATTTTGTAGTTCAGAACAAATTTGTGTATATATGCAAAAATATGGATAAAGAATGAGTTAGTCTGATCCTGGTTCTTATTGCTCTTTTTTGAAGTTTGATTAGTGACTGTTGTGCTGTTTCGTAGTTAATTACGCAAATCTCTCTGGAGTCACTTAAATAAGGTAAAACTAAAGAACAGTGCAGAATGTTAAGCTATTTCTGTGTCTTTGAACATAAAGGTGTTTGGTACTGTAACTATGACAGACCCACTTCATGAACTGTGAACTGTAATAGTAAAACCCCGACTCATAATGGTCACTTTTCCATAGATGGACAAACATTCTTATTTAAAGAAAAAGACCAACAGCCACATATAACATTCAGATAAAAATAATGGTAATGCAATTTCTAAGTTTGATTTTCAAATAAAGTTCAGGTTAATAACTACTTTTCAAGAGTCATTTACCTGAACTTCTACTTTGATAATGAACTGGTTTTAGTAAAATGTTCTTCAAATGACTGGAAATGCATAGTTTTGAGTAGATTTTATTTTAATTTCTGGGGCAGCAGACCCCAGTAGGACTGTGTCACTCCAGAGCTGCAGGTATCTCATTAATGTTAGCAGATGTTGGCAGGTATGATGTAGTCTTGAGATTCTGTTTCAAACTGAGTACATACACCTCTGGAAACAATTCAGGTTCTCTGATTTTCTTCATTATAAATTATATGTGTTTGAGTAAAATTAACATTGTTCTCTGATTCTACGAATTACTCTTCGTCTCTTAATGTCTTTTAATTTTGTTTGTGAATGTATGTAAATAAGAAGTTAGATTTAGAAAACGCACAAACAAATATCTTCTCATAGGTCTTAGCCCTGCTGGGGGCTAAGCACCCCTAAACGTCAAAACCTAGAATCGCCCCTGGTTAACTCTATATACTCTGAGATCTAGAATTATAAGACTGGGATATCAAGGGAAAGAAAACTCAGTAGCTGCTGGTAGGGGCCATTCAGGGAGCATTCATACATTCAGGGGCTCCCAGAAATTGTTTAAATTGTAACACAGACCATAGATCAAAACCTGTACGTTTTACTGAATGGATTCAGCTGAGAAAAAAAATATGTACATTTAGGATTTAATTAGGAAGTTTACTTTGTAAATGTTGAAAGAATCATCCTGATAGTTTGATTGTTGTGTTACCATGGCTACAATATGGCGTAATCTTTGTGTTTGAATGGGTTTGTTCACAAATACATCACAGCAAACAATAAATAATCAGTGTTTGAACTCAGCCAATAAACCTGGTTCCCTCTCACAGATTCACCTTATCCATATTTAAACATGTTAGTGATGCCGAAGTTCTTAGTCGGACATGAAGGTTCTGTCCAAGGCCGCATATTACCTTGGGTGGGCCCTGCATGAATAGCCGCTGTGATGTGTATCTCTGGAATCGACATGGAATCTACCGGAATCAAAATGAAGCTTTATTCTGTTTTAAACTGGAAAATTTAAAGCTTTTTTTTTTTCATTTAATTTTTAGTGTCAAAAAAGCTTTCTCTCAGAAAAAGTCAAATTTGGAAAATTAATTTTTTTGAAAAAAACACAAATGAGCCTTCTTATTGTCAAACGATTAAATCTTAGTAGCATTTCTTTGGAAATGGAACCAATAAATCCAATTTTCTGAGCTTTATTTGAGTGAAAAAATTTTTTCTCAGGAAAAACAAATTGGCAAATTTAATTTGCCAAATAAAAACTTTTAGCGCCGTTATTTGAAACCCAAGAAATCGATTTTTCCATTTTAAAGGAAATACAAAGCTTTTTTTTTTCGGCATGTTATGAAAAAAGCTTTTCTTTGAAACAAGTAAATTTAAAAGTTTTTAAAGAAAATAACTATGGTTTTAGAAACAATTGAAATGTTTAACTTTCTTTGCTTTTTGAAACGGAACAAGTCAAATCCCTTACATTTTCGGTTCTTTATTTGAGTGTCAAAAAAAATTTCCCAGCAAACAATAAATTTGGCAATTTGAATTTCCCAAATTCATTTTGACGCCTTTCCTCAAAAGAAGTGCAAAGTTTTTCTGCAGTTTCAAATGGAAAATTTCAAAGTTTTCTTTTTGAGGTTATTCCAAAAAAGCTTTTTCTTGAAACGTAAATTTGGAAAAATTTAATTTTCAAAGTCCTATGAGTTTTAATTCAAAACATTAAATGTTATGTTTATTTCCTTTTTGAAACGGCCGTAAACCACATTTTCTGATTTTATTTGAGTTCAAAAAAGCTTTTCTCCGAAACAAGTAAATTTAAAATTAATTTCCGAAATAAAAATTTTAGGGTTACTCTGAAAGCCGAAATGCAACAGGTTTATTTTACATTTTTTAAACGGAAAAATTCAAACTTTTTCTTTTTTGATTCTATAGTTATTCCAAAAAACTTTCCTTTTGAAAAAAGTAAATTTGGAAAATAATTTTCGGAAATCCTAGCCATTGTAAACAGCATTAAATTTTAAGCTTTTTTCCTTGTTTGAAATGGAAAAGCTCCCTATTTTCAGTTCTTTTTTGGGCAAAAAAATTTTCCAGGAAACAAGCTTTTTGGCAAAGTGAATTTGCCGTAAATACTTTTGGCCCTTTTTGAAACCGCAACAAACTAACATTTATTTCTATTTTCAAAAAAGTTTCCTTTTCCGAGCAGTTATTAAAAAATTTTTATTCAATAAATTTGGCTATTGAACGAAGAAAATAAATGGTTCTTATTTCAAACGAGAAATCAGGTTTTTTCTCTTGTTTGAAAAAAAAGCTCCTTCATTTTTAGTTCATTTGGGCAAAAAAGTTTTCCAGGAAAAATCAAATTTGGCTATTGAACCCGAAATAAATCCTTTTGAGCCCTTTCCTAAACAGACAGAAATCTAACATTTTTTCTGAGTTTCAAATGGAAAGTAAAAGCTTTTTCTTTTTCGACAAGGATTAAAAAAGTTTTCCGAAAAAATCAAATTTTGGGACGGAATTTTCAAAGAAAAAACCTACTGGTTCTTATTTCAAACTTGAAATTTAAGCTTTTTCTTTTTTGAAAAGGTCAAGTAAATCCCAATTTTCTTTTTATTTGAAAAAAATTTTTACAAAAAGTAAATTTGGAAATATGGTTTCCCGAAAAAATAACTTTTGGCCCTTATTCCGGAAATGAACAGGTTACTCTTTTAAACAAAATTTCAAAGTTTTTTTTTTGAGTTCAAAGTTCCAAAAAAGTTTCCCATTGAAAAAGTAAATTTGGAAATTTAAATTTTAGGAAAATAAACGACTTCTTACTGTAAACGCATTAAAGAGTAATTTTTTCTTTTTTGAAACTAAAAGTCAAACCCTTCTTTTCGACATTTATTAAAAAAAGTTTTTCAGGAAAAAAAATTTGGCTTGTAATTTGCCAAAAAAAACTTTTGAGGCCTTTCCTGGAACGAACAAGCATTTTTTTCCATTTTCAAACTGGGATTCAAATTTTTCTTTTTCGACAATTATGCCAAAAAAGTTTTCCGAAAAACAAATTTGGCTTTAATTTTCAAAGAAAAAACCTAGAGCCTTTTTCTGTCAAACCTTGAAATTTGAGCTTTCTTTGGTTTTTAAAAGGTAAGTCAAACCCTTCTTTTCGGCATTTATTAAAAAAAGTTTTCAAAAAAAATAAATTGGCTTGTAATTTCCCAAAAAATAATTTTGAGGCCTTTCCTAAACGAAAAATCAAGCTTTATTTTGAGTTTCAAATGGAAAGTTTAAAGCTTTTTCTTTTTCATTCAATTTGCCAAAAAGTTTTCCCGAAAAATCAAATTTGGCGTGAATTTCAAAAAAAACAATAGCCCTTATCTGCAAAAGTTAAATGAGTATTTACCTCTTTTTTGAAACAGGTAAGTCAAACCCTTCTTTTCGGCATTTATGCAAAAAAGTTTTCCAGGCGTTTTGGACTTGTGAATTTCCCAAATAAATAACGAGGCCCGTTTACAAAAGACAGAAACAAAGTTTTTTTGCTTTAAACTGGAAAAATTAAAGTTTTTCTTTTTTCATTTAATTATTCCAAAAAGCTTTCTTTTGAAAATCAAATTGGCAAAGGTTTTTAGAGAAAATAATTGATTGTTATTGCAAAAATTAAATTTAGGCTTTTTTCGCGTTTGAAAAGGAATCAAGCAAACCTTTAATTTTCTGAGTTCTTTTTTTAAAAAAAAGCTTTCTTGGAAAAGTTTTGGGAAATATGGAATTTCCCAAAAAATCCTTTTGACGCCTTTTAAAACAGCAAGAAATGCTAAGAGTTTATTCTGCTGTTTAAACGGAAAATAATTCAAACCTTTTTTCGAGTTCTTATTGAGTGTCCAAAAAAGCTTTCTCTCAGAAACAAGTCAAATTTGGACAATAGTGAATTTTCGAAAAAATACACTTGAGCCGTTATCTTCAAACAGCAGAAATCTTAGAGTTTATTTCTGCTTGTTTCTGGAAAGTCAAACCTTTCTTTTTGAGTTCTTTATTTGAGTGTCAAAAAAAGCTTTCTCTCAGCGAAACAAGTAAATTTGGACAATATGTGAATTTGCCGAAATAAATAACTTTTGAGCGGTTATCTCTAAACCGCAAGAAAGTAAAGGTTTTGCATGTTTCAAACTGGAAAGAATTCAAAGCTTTTTCTTTTTTTGAGTTCTTATTGAGTGTCAAAAAAACTTTCTCAGAAACAAGTCAAATTTGGACAATATGTGAATTTTCGAAAAATACACTTGAGCCGTTATCTTAAACGCAGAAATGCTTAGAGTTTATTTCTGCTTGTTTAAACTGGAAAATCAAACCTTTCTTTTTTGAGTTCTTTATTGAGTGTCAAAAAAAGCTTTCTCTCAGCGAAACAATAAATTTGGACAATATGTGAATTTGCCGAAATAAATAACTTTTGAGCGGTTATCTCTAAACCGCAAGAAACCGTTTATTTCTGCATGTTTCAAACTGGAAATATTCAAAGCTTTTTTTTTTGAGTTCTATAGTTGAGTGTCCAAAAAAGCTTTCTCTCATTGAAAAAGTCAAATTGGACAATATGTGAATTTTCAGAAGAAAATAACTACTGAGCCTTGTTATCTGTCAAACAGCATTGAAATGCTTAGTAGCTTTATTTCTGCTTGTTTGAAACTGGAACCAAGTCAAATCCTTACATTTTCTGAGTTCTTTATTTGAGTGTCAAAAAAAGCTTTCTCTCAGCGAAACAAGTCAAATTTGGACAATATGTGAATTTCCGAAATAAATACACTTTTGAGCGCCGTTTCTCTAAACCGCAAGAAATGCTAAGCATTTATTTCTGCATTTTCAAACTGGAAAGTATTCAAAGCTTTTTTTTTTTGAGTTCTAAAGTTGAGTGTCCAAAAAAGCTTTCTCTCATTGAAACAAGTCAAATTTGGACAATATGTGAATTTTCAGAAGAAAATACACTACTGAGCCTTATCTGTCAAACAGCAATGAAATGCTTAGTAGCTTTATTTCTGCTTGTTTGAAACAGGAATCAAGTCAAATCCCTTACATTTTCTGAGTTCTTTATTTGAGTGTCAAAAAAAGCTTTCTCTCAGCGAAACAAGTCAAATTTGGACAATATGTGAATTTCCCGAAATAAATACACTTTTGAGCGCCGTTATCTCTGAAACCGCAACGAAATGCTAAGCAGTGTTATTTCTGCATGTTTCAAACTGGAAAGTATTCAAAGCTTTTTTTTTTTTCGAGTTCTATAGTTGAGTGTCCAAAAAAGCTTTCTCTCATTGAAACAAGTCAAATTTGGACAATATGTGAATTTTCAGAAGAAAATACACTACTGAGCCTTCTTATCTGTCAAACAGCATTGAAATGCTTAGTAGCTTTACTTCTGCTTGTTTGAAACAGGAATCAAGTCAAATCCCTTACATTTTCTGAGTTCTTTATTTGAGTGTCAAAAAAAGCTTTCTCTCAGCGAAACAAGTCAAATTTGGACAATATGTGAATTTCCCGAAATAAATACACTTTTGAGCGCCGTTATCCATCAAACAGCACAGAAATGCTAAGCAGTGTTATTTCTGCATGTTTCAAACTGGAAAATATTCAAAGCTTTTTCTTTTTTCGAGTTCTATAGTTGAGTGTCCAAAAAAGCTTTCTCTCATTGAAACAAGTCAAATTTGGACAATATGTGAATTTCGAAGAAAATAACCCTTGAGCCTTGTTATCTTCAAACGCATTGAAAGTTATAGTTTTTTGCTTGTTTAAACTGGAAAATCAAACCTTTCTTTTTTGAGTTCTTTATTTGAGTGCAAAAAAAGCTTTCTCTCAGGAAACAAGTCAAATTTGGACAATATGTGAATTTCCGAAAAAATACACTTTTGAGCCCTTTCTTGAAACCGCAAGAAATGCTAAGAGTTTATTTCTGCTGTTTAAACTGGAAAATTAAACCTTTTCTTTTTTTGGTTCTAAATTTGAGTGTCCAAAAAAGCTTTCTCTCAGCGAAACAAGTCAAATTTGGACAATATGTGAATTTTCGAAAAAATACACTTGAGCCGTTTATCTCCAAACGCATAGAAATGCTTAGAACATTATTTCTGCTTGTTTAAACTGGAAAATCAAACCTTTCTTTTTTGAGTTCTTTATTGAGTGTCAAAAAAGCTTTCTCTCAGCGAAACAAGTAAATTTGGACAATAGTAATTTTCCGAAAAAAATACACCTTTGAGCCCTTATTCTCAAACGCATTGAAATGCTAAGCACATTAGTCTGCATTTTCAAACTGGAAAGTATTAAAGCCTTTTTTTTTTGAGTTCTAAAGTTGAGGTCCAAAAAAGCTTTCTCTCAGGAAACAATCAATTTGGACAATATGTGAATTTTCAGAAGAAAATACACTACGAGCCTTGTTATCTGCCAAACAGCAAGAAATGCTTAGAAAGCTTTTTCTGCTTGTTTGAAACTGGAACCAAGTCAAATCCCTTACATTTTCTGAGTTCTTTATTTGAGTGTCAAAAAAAGCTTTCTCTCAGCGAAACAAGTCAAATTTGGACAATATGTGAATTTGCCGAAATAAATACACTTTTGAGCGCCGTTATCCCTCAAACAGCACAGAAATGCTAAGCAGCATTAGATCTGCATGTTTCAAACTGGAAAGTATTCAAAGCCTTTTCTTTTTTTGAGTTCTATAGTTGAGTGTCCAAAAAAGCTTTCTCTCAGCGAAACAAGTGAAATTTGGACAATATGTGAATTTGCCGAGATAAATATACTTTTGAGCGGTGTTATCTCTCAAACCGCATAGACCGTATAGTTCTGCATGTTTCAAACTGGAAAATATTCAAAGCCTTTTCTTTTTTTGAGTTCTATAGTTGAGTGTCCAAAAAAGCTTTCTATCAGTGAAACAAGTCAAATTTGGACAATATGTGAATTTGCCGAAATAAATACACTTTTGAGCGCCGTTATCTCTGAAACCGCAAAGAAATGCTAAGCAGTATTATTTCTGCATGTTTCAAACTGGAAAATATTCAAAGCCTTTTCTTTTTTTGAGTTCTATAGTTGAGTGTCCAAAAAAGCTTTCTCTCATTGAAACAAGTCAAATTTGGACAATATGTGAATTTACAGAAGAAAATACACTACTGAGCCTTGTCATCTGTCAAACAGCATTGAAATGCTTAGTAGCTTTATTTCTGCTTGTTTGAAACTGGAACCAAGTCAAATCCCTTACATTTTCTGAGTTCTTTATTTGAGTGTCAAAAAAAGCTTTCTCTCAGCGAAACAAGTCAAATTTGGACAATATGTGAATTTGCCGAAATAAATACACTTTTGAGCGCCGTTATCTCTGAAACCGCAACGAAATGCTAAGCAGTGTTATTTCTGCATGTTTCAAACTGGAAAGTATTCAAAGCTTTTTCTTTTTTCGAGTTCTATAGTTGAGTGTCCAAAAAAGCTTTCTCTCATTGAAACAAGTCAAATTTGGACAATATGTGAATTTTCAGAAGAAAATACACTACTGAGCCTTCTTATCTGTCAAACAGCATTGAAATGCTTAGTAGCTTTACTTCTGCTTGTTTGAAACTGGAACCAAGTCAAAGCCCTTACTTTTTCTGAGTTCTATAGTTGAGTGTCCAAAAAAGCTTTCTCTCAGCGAAACAAGTCAAATTTGGACAATATGTGAATTTTCCGAAATAAATACACCTTTGAGCCTTCTTATCTCTCAAACAGCATTGAAATGCTAAGCATCATTAGTTCTGCATGTTTCCAAATGGAAAGTATTCAAAGCCTTTTCTTTGAGTTCTATAGTTGAGTGTCCAAAAAAGCTTTCTCTCATTGAAACAAGTCAAATTTGGACAATATGTGAATTTTCAGAAGAAAATACACTACTGAGCCTTGTTATCAATCAATAAGCATAGAAATGCTTAGTAGCATTAGTTCTGGTTGTTTAAAACTGGAACCAAGTCAAAGCCGTTACTTTTTCTGAGCTCTGTATTTAGTGTCAAAAAAGCTCTATCTCAGCGAAACAAGTCAAATTTGGACAATATGTGAATTTTTAGAAATAAATATGTGAATTTTTAGAAATAAATACACCATTGAGCCTTGTTATCTTGTTATCAGCATTGAAATCCTTAGTAGCATTAGTTCTGGTTGCTTGAAACTTGGAAGTAATTCACAGCCTTTTTTTATTTAGTTCTATAGTTGAGTGTCCAAAAAAGCTTTATTTCAACGAAACAAATTTGGACAACATTTGCATTTTCACAAATAAATACACTTTTGAGCCCTGTTATTTAATATGTTACACATTTGAGGATTTAATTTGGGCCATTTTGGAGGTTTTAACATGAGACAAATGGGAGGATTAGCATGAGACAAATGGGAGGATTTCTTAAGGCTCATATTTGAGGATTTAAGTTGAGACTAATGGGAGGATCTAACATAAGACAGTTGGGAGTAATTAATATGGGTCATATTGGAGGATTATCATGAAACAAATGGAAGGATTTAGCATTAGACAAATGGGAGGATTTCACATGAGACAAATGGGGGGGATTTAACATGGGATGCTGAGTTTGGATATTTAATAAATAATAGCATCAGTCAAAATCAGTGGCCATTTAAAGAACAAATCATTAACAAATCAGATTAACACTAAATACATCAGTATTTTCTACATTACATTACTTTCTGTGTGTTTTATTCACAAATGTTGACATATTTGATCAATAGTTGTGCAGTGGTCATTTAATGTATTACTTCATTAATATTTTATTAATATTGTTTACCAGTTTGGATAAGCTGACTTCCTATCAATTAAGAAAAAAAACTTATTAAGCAAAAATGCACCAGACCAAGAGGGGTTCTAAAGAAATTATACTAAATAAATGTCTTTTTAAAATAGTTAGTGGTTGATATTTTTTTAAACCTTCACAATTTTATTTTAACAACTAATTAAAAATTATAGTGCTACACTTTTAGCTGGTGTATTGAGATAGGATCAACTTTCGATCTGCTAGATCAGGGATGTGGCAACATGAACTTTGGAGACACAAGTGGCTCTTTGGTTCACATATTAAATGATGAAATATTTCTCTGTTTATGTTAAATTTTTTTTGTGTCTCCATAAAAAACACTGACTACCTGGTCTACAAAGAAAACAGTAAAAACCATTATACATACATATATATACATATACTGTGTATACATATATATATATATATATATATATATATATATATATAGATATATTTTATATATATATATATATATATATATATATATATATATATATATATATATATATAAATATAAATCAGATATTAGGACAGACTTGTATCATCAGCATTTCAATTCAAATGGCATTGCAATTTTAAGTGGCAATGCAGTACTTTATTTAGAATTAGTTTTATATTTTATGAAATTGTGTACAGTATTGGACTTATTTATTTGAAGATTATTTTGTAGTTCAGAACAAATTTGTGTATATATGCAAAAATATGGATAAAGAATGAGTTAGTCTGATCCTGGTTCTTATTGCTCTTTTTTGAAGTTTGATTAGTGACTGTTGTGCTGTTTCGTAGTTAATTACGCAAATCTCTCTGGAGTCACTTAAATAAGGTAAAACTAAAGAACAGTGCAGAATGTTAAGCTATTTCTGTGTCTTTGAACATAAAGGTGTTTGGTACTGTAACTATGACAGACCCACTTCATGAACTGTGAACTGTAATAGTAAAACCCCGACTCATAATGGTCACTTTTCCATAGATGGACAAACATTCTTATTTAAAGAAAAAGACCAACAGCCACATATAACATTCAGATAAAAATAATGGTAATGCAATTTCTAAGTTTGATTTTCAAATAAAGTTCAGGTTAATAACTACTTTTCAAGAGTCATTTACCTGAACTTCTACTTTGATAATGAACTGGTTTTAGTAAAATGTTCTTCAAATGACTGGAAATGCATAGTTTTGAGTAGATTTTATTTTAATTTCTGGGGCAGCAGACCCCAGTAGGACTGTGTCACTCCAGAGCTGCAGGTATCTCATTAATGTTAGCAGATGTTGGCAGGTATGATGTAGTCTTGAGATTCTGTTTCAAACTGAGTACATACACCTCTGGAAACAATTCAGGTTCTCTGATTTTCTTCATTATAAATATATGTGTTTGAGTAAAATTAACATTGTTCTCTGATTCTACGAATTACTCTTCGTCTCTTAATGTCTCTTAATTTTGTTTGTGAATGTATGTAAATAAGAGTTAGATTTAGAAAACGCACAAACAAATATCTTCTCATAGGTCTTAGCCCTGCTGGGGGCTAAGCACCCCTAAACGTCAAACCTAGAATCGCCCCTGGTTACTCTATATACTCTGAGATCTAGAATTATAAGACTGGGATATCAAGGGAAAGAAAACTCAGTAGCTGCTGGTAGGGGCCATTCAGGGAGCATTCATACATTCAGGGCTCCCAGAAATTGTTTAAATTGTAACACAGACCATAGATCAAAACCTGTACGTTTTACTGAAAGATTCAGCTGAGAAAAAATATGTACATTTAGGATTTAATTAGGAAGTTTACTTTGTAAATGTTGAAAGAATCATCCTGATAGTTTGATTGTTGTGTTACCATGGCTACAATATGGCGTAATCTTTGTGTTTGAATTGGGTTTGTTCACAAATACATCACAGCAAACAATAAATAATCAGTGTTTGAACTCAGCCAATAAACCTGGTCTCCCTCTCACAGATTCACCTTATCCATATTTAAACATGTTAGTGATGCCGAAGTTCTTAGTCGGACATGAAGGTTCTGTCCAAGGCCGCATATTACCTTGGGTGGACCCTGCATGAATAGCCGCTGTGATGTGTATCTCTGGAATCGACATGGAATCTACCTGGAATCCCCCGGTGGCCCGTCAGCAGCGGCTTTAACCAGCCTGGCAGAAAGCAGCGCTACAGTCAGCAGGTGATACCGGGTGGTACCGGGGCTTTGAGGTGCATCGTGACAAGCGGTGACAGTCGATACCGTGTCTTGATTAGGATGTCTAATATAAGGACAGATAGTCTACTACTGCCTATAGTGAACCGGGCCTTTAGCAGAATGATGAAGTTAAAGTTGTCTGCAGCCAAAGCATTTCTGTGTTTTAGGAGTCAGGAGGGATTTTTCCGCTATTGTGAGGATAATTTCGAAAATTAATTAATAAAAAAGTTAATAAAGAAATGAATAAAAAAGCTTTATGTCAGCGAAACAAGTGGAATAGAAACAATAAATAGAAACAACTTTTCTAACGTCAACATGAGACCTACGTTTTTGTTCACAAACCAGTGTATAAAAAATATTCTTGTAGTGGCTCAGATCTTCCCCCCTCCTCCTCACTGAACATGTCTGAACAACATGGAGGAGGAGAAACTGAGAGTCTTTATTAGACTGAATGCAGCCAGACTATTTTATTTTACAAACATATTATATTTAGCAAAATATTATTGCTGAGCGGACAAGCAGGCCTCCTTGGATAAAAAAAAATTGAAAAAAAAAATCATTGAAAAAAATAAAAAATCAAAAAGGGCACGAGGGGTATCAAGGAAAAAAAGGGTAGGGACTCAAGACCCCTTCGTCTGCCCCTCTGCACGTGCCTGGGGGTACCTGAAATTTGATCTCTGCTCTGATTGCCGATGAACAATGAAGCAGGATGTGCTTCAGTGCCATAGCGGGCTTCCGTTGCTTTGTGGGGAATGTAGCGTTGGTGCGTGCAAAAAACGCCAGCGGGCGCTATGACCGCGGGCCAGTTCTAATAATAATGACCAGGGGGTCAATAATTCTGGTTGTTTGAAGCTGCAACAAAGTCTAAGTCCTCTGTGTCAAAAAAGCTTTATGTCAGCGAAACAAGTGGAATTTGAACAATATGTGAATTTTCAGAAAAAAATACACCTTTGAGCCCTATTATCTGCCAAACAGCATAGAAATGCTTAGAAGCATTATTTCTGCTTGTTTGAAACTGGAACCAAGTCAAAGCCCTTACTTTTTCTGAGTTCTGTATTTGAGTGTCAAAAAAAGCTTTCTCTCAGCGAAACAAGTCAAATTTGGACAATATGTGAATTTGCCGAAATAAATACACTTTTGAGCGCCGTTATCTCTCAAACAGCACAGAAATGCTAAGCAGCATTAGATCTGCATGTTTCAAACTGGAAAGTATTCAAAGCCTTTTCTTTTGTTTGAGTTCTATAGTTGAGTGTCAAAAAAAGCTTTCTCTCAGCGAAACATGTCAAATTTGGACAATATGTGAATTTTCAGAAGAAAATACACTACTGAGCCTTGTTATCTGTCAAACAGCATTGAAATGCTTAGTAGCTTTACTTCTGCTTGTTTGAAACAGGAACCAAGTCAAGTCCCTTACATTTTCTGAGTTCTTTATTTGAGTGTCAAAAAAAGCTTTCTCTCAGCGAAACAAGTCAAATTTGGACAATATGTGAATTTTCCGAAATAAATACACCTTTGAGCCTTCTTATCTCTCAAACAGCATTGAAATGCTAAGCAGCATTAGATCTGCATGTTTCAAACTGGAAAGTATTCAAAGCCTTTTCTTTATTTGAGTTCTATAGTTGAGTGTCCAAAAAAGCTTTCTCTCAGCGAAACAAGTCAAATTTGGACAATATGTGAATTTGCCGAAATAAATACTTTTGAGCGGTGTTATCTCTCAAACCGCATAGACCGTATAGTTCTCTGCATGTTCAAACTGAAAATATTCAAAGCCTTTTCTTTTTTTGAGTTCTATAGTTGAGTGTCCAAAAAAGCTTTCTCTCATTGAAACAAGTCAAATTTGGACAATATGTGAATTTGCCGAAATAAATACACCTTTGAGCCTTCTTATCTCTCAAACAGCATTGAAATGCTAAGCAGCATTAGATCTGCATGTTTCAAACTGGAAAGTATTGAAAGCCTTTTCTTTTTTTGAGTTCTAAAGTTGAGTGTCCAAAAAAGCTTTCTCTCATTGAAACAAGTCAAATTTGGACAATATGTGAATTTTCAGAAGAAAATACACTACTGAGCCTTGTTATCTGTCAAACAGCATTGAAATGCTTAGTAGCTTTATTTCTGCTTGTTTGAAACAGGAACCAAGTCAAATCCCTTACATTTTCTGAGTTCTTTATTTGAGTGTCAAAAAAAGCTTTCTCTCAGCGAAACAAGTCAAATTTGGACAATATGTGAATTTGCCGAAATAAATACACTTTTGAGCGCCGTTATCTCTCAAATCGCATAGAAATGCTAACCATCATTAGTTCTGCATGTTTCTAACTGGAAAGTATTCAAGGCCTTTTCTTTTTTTGAGTTCTAAAGTTGAGTGTCCAAAAAAGCTTTCTCTCAGCGAAACAAGTAAAATTTGGACAATAAGTGAATTTTCCGAAAAAAATACACTTTTGAGCGCCGTTATCTCTCAAATTGCACAGAAATGCTAAGCATCATTAGTTCTGCATGTTTCTAACTGGAAAGTATTCAAAGCCTTTTCTTTTTTTGAGTTCTAAAGTTGAGTGTCCAAAAAAGCTTTCTCTCATTAAAACAAGTCAAATTTGGACAATATGTGAATTTTCAGAAGAAAATACACTTTTGAGCGCCGTTATCTCTCAAACCGCATAGACCGCATAGTCCTGCATGTTTAAAACTGGAAAATATTCAAAGCCTTTTCTTTTTTTTAAGTTCTATAGTTGAGTGTCCAAAAAAGCTTTATTTCAACGAAACAAATTTGGACAACATTTGCATTTTCACAAATAAATACACTTTTGAGCCCTGTTATTTAATATGTTACACATTTGAGGATTTAATTTGGGCCATTTTGGAGGTTTTAACATGAGACAAATGGGAGGATTAGCATGAGACAAATGGGAGGATTTCTTAAGGCTCATATTTGAGGATTTAAGTTGAGACTAATGGGAGGATCTAACATAAGACAGTTGGGAGTAATTAATATGGGTCATATTGGAGGATTATCATGAAACAAATGGAAGGATTTAGCATTAGACAAATGGGAGGATTTCACATGAGACAAATGGGGGGGATTTAACATGGGATGCTGAGTTTGGATATTTAATAAATAATAGCATCAGTCAAAATCAGTGGCCATTTAAAGAACAAATCATTAACAAATCAGATTAACACTAAATACATCAGTATTTTCTACATTACATTACTTTCTGTGTGTTTTATTCACAAATGTTGACATATTTGATCAATAGTTGTGCAGTGGTCATTTAATGTATTACTTCATTAATATTTTATTAATATTGTTTACCAGTTTGGATAAGCTGACTTCCTATCAATTAAGAAAAAAAACTTATTAAGCAAAAATGCACCAGACCAAGAGGGGTTCTAAAGAAATTATACTAAATAAATGTCTTTTTAAAATAGTTAGTGGTTGATATTTTTTTAAACCTTCACAATTTTATTTAACAACTAATTAAAATTATAGTGCTACACTTTTAGCTGGTGTATTGAGATAGGATCAACTTTCGATCTGCTAGATCAGGGATGTGGCAACATGAACTTTGGAGACACAAGTGGCTCTTTGGTTCACATATTAAATGATGAAATATTTCTCTGTTTATGTTAAATTTTTTTTGTGTCTCCATAAAAAACTGACTACCTGGTCTACAAAGAAACAGTAAAAACCATATACATACATATATATACATATACTGTGTATACATATATATATATATATATATATATATATATATATTATATGTATATATATATATATATATATATATATATATATATATATATATATATATAATATACTATGTATATATATACTATGTATATATATATATACTATGTATATATATATATATATATACTATGTATAATATATATATATACTATGTATATATATATATACTATGTAAATATATATATAAATATAAATCAGATATTAGGACAGACTTGTATCATCAGCATTTCAATTCAAATGGCATTGCAATTTTAAGTGGCAATGCAGTACTTTATTTAGAATTAGTTTTTATATTTATGAATGGAAATTGTGTACAGTATTGGACTTATTTATTTGAAGATTATTTTGTAGTTCAGAACAAATTTGTGTATATATGCAAAAATATGGATAAAGAATGAGTTAGTCTGATCCTGGTTCTTATTGCTCTTTTTTGAAGTTTGATTAGTGACTGTTGTGCTGTTTCGTAGTTAATTACGCAAATCTCTCTGGAGTCACTTAAATAAGGTAAAACTAAAGAACAGTGCAGAATGTTAAGCTATTTCTGTGTCTTTGAACATAAAGGTGTTTGGTACTGTAACTATGACAGACCCACTTCATGAACTGTGAACTGTAATAGTAAAACCCCGACTCATAATGGTCACTTTTCCATAGATGGACAAACATTCTTATTTAAAGAAAAAGACCAACAGCCACATATAACATTCAGAAAAAATAAGGTAATGCAATTTCTAAGTTTGATTTTCAATAAAGTTCAGGTAATAACTTCTTTTCAAGAGTCATTTACCTGAACTTCTACTTTGATAATGAACTGGTTTTAGTAAAATGTTCTTCAAATGACTGAAATGCATAGTTTTGAGTAGATTTTATTTTAATTTCTGGGGCAGCAGACCCCAGTAGGACTGTGTCACTCCAGAGCTGCAGGTATCTCATTAATGTTAGCAGATGTTGGCAGGTATGATGTAGTCTTGAGATTCTGTTTCAACTGATTACATACACCTCTGGAAACAATTCAGGTTCTCTGATTTTCTTCATTATAAATATATGTGTTTTGAGTAAATTAACATTGTTCTCTGATTCTACAAATTACTCTTCGTCTCTTAATGTCTCTTAATTTTGTTTGTGAATGTATGTAAATAAGAAGTTAGATTTAGAAAACGCACAACAATATCTTCTCATGGGTCTTAGCCCTGCTGGGGCTAAGCACCCCTAAACGTCAAAACTAGAATCGCCCCTGGTTAACTCTATATACTCTGAGATCTAGAATTATAAGACTGGGATATCAAGGGAAAGAAACTCAGTAGCTGCTGGTAGGGGCCATTCAGGGAGCATTCATACATTCAGGGGCTCCCAGAATTGTTTAAATTGTAACACAGACCATAGATCAAACCTGTACGTTTTACTGAAGGATTCAGCTGAGAAAAAAATATGTACATTTAGGATTTAATTAGGAAGTTTACTTTGTAAATGTTGAAAGATCCTCCTGATAGTTTGATTGTTGTGTTACCATGGCTACATATGGCGTAATCTTTGTGTTTGAATTGGGTTTGTTTCACAAATACATCACAGCAAACAATAATAATCAGTGTTTGAACTCAGCCAATAAACCTGGTATCCCTCTCACAGATTCACCTTATCCATATTTAAACATGTTAGTGATGCCGAAGTTCTTAGTCGGACATGAAGGTTCTGTCCAAGGCCCCAAATTACCTTGCATGAAGAGCCGCTGTGATGTGTATCTCTGGAATCAACATGGAATCTACCTGGAATCCCCCGGTGGTCCGTCAGCAGCGGCTTTAACCAGCCTGGCAGAAAGCAGCGCTAACAGTCAGCAGGTGGTACCGGGGCTTTGAGGTGCATCGTGACAAGCAGTGACAGTCGATACCGTGTCTTGATCAGGATGTCTAATATAAGACAGATAGTCTACTACTGCCTATAGTGAACCGGGCCTTTAGCAGAATAATGAAGTTAAAGTCAGAAGTTTCTCTGCAGCCAAAGCATTTCTGTGTTTTAGGAGTCAGGAGGGTTTTTTCCGCTATTGTGAGGATAATTACGAAAATATAAATAGAAACAATTTTTCTAACGTCAACATGAGACCTACGTTTTTGTTCACAAACCAGTGTATAAAAAATATTCTTGTAGTGGTTCAGATCTTCCCCCCTCCTCCTCCTCACTGAACATGTCTGAACAACATGGAGGAGGAGAAACTGAGAGTCTTTATTAGACTGAATGCAGCCAAACTATTTTATTTTACAAAATTATTATATTTAGCTAAATATTATTGCTGAGGGGACAAGCAGGCCTCCTTGGCAGATAAAAAAAAAAAAGAAAAAAAAAATCATTGAAAAAAAAAAATTATCAAAAAGGGCACGAGGGGTATTAAGGAAATAAAGGGTAGGGACTCAAGCCCCCTTCGTCTGCCCCTCTGCATGTGCCTGGGGATACCTGAAATTTGATCTCTGCTCTGATTGCTGATGAACAATGAAGCAGGATGTGCTGCAGTGCCATAGCGGGCTTCCGTTGCTTTGTGGGGAATGTAGCGTTGGTGCGTGCAAAACGCCAGCGGGCGCTATGACCTGTGGGCCAGTTCTAATTATAATGACCAGGGGGTCAATAATACTGGTTGTTTGAAGCTGCAACAAAGTCTAAGTCCTCTGTGTCAAAAAAGCTTTATGTCAGCGAAACAAGTGGAATTTGAACAATATGTGAATTTTCCGAAAAAAATACACTTTTGAGTGCTGTTATCTCTCAAACCGCATAGAAATGCTAAGTAGCATTAGTTCTGCATGTTTGAAACTGGAAATTATTCAAAGCCTTTTCTTTTTTTGAGTTCTATAGTTGAGTGTCAAAAAAAGCTTTATCTCAGCGAAAAAAGTCAAATTTGGACAATATGTGATTTTTCAGAAAAAAATACACCTTTGAGCCCTGTTATCTTTCAAACAGCATAGAAATGCTTAGTAGCATTAGTTCTGGTTGTTTGAAACTGGAACCAAGACAACCCCCTTACTTTTTCTGACTTCTGTATTTGAGTGTCAAAAAATGCTTTATGTCAGCGAAACAAGTGGAATTTGAACAATATGTGAATTTTCAGAAATAAATACATTATTGAGCACTGTTATCTGTCAAACAGCATAGAAATGCTTAGTAGCATTAAATCTGATTGTTTGAAACTGGAAATAATTCAAAGCCATTTCCTTTTTTGAGTTCTGTATTTGAGTGTCAAAAAAAGCTTTATGTTAGCGAAACAAGTGCATTCTGGACAATATGTGAATTTGTGGAAATAAATACACTGTTGAGACTTGTTATCTGTCAAAGAGCATAGAAATGCTTAGAAGCATTAGTTCTAGTTGTTTGAACCTGGAACCAAGTCAAAGTCTTTAATTTTTTTGAGTTCTATAGCTGAGTGTCAAAAAAAAGTTTTATCTCAGCGAAAAAGTCAAATTTGGACAATATGTGAATCTTCAGACAAAAATACACTGTTGAGCCTTGTTATCTGTCAAACAGCATAGAAGTGTAGCATTAGTTCTGGTTGATTGAAACTGGAACCAAGTCAAAGTCTTTAGTTTTTTTGAGTTCTATAGTTGAGTGTCAAAAAAGCTTTATCTCAGCGAAACAAGTTAAATTTGAACAATATGTGAATTTTCAGAAAAAATACACTTTTAAGACCTGTTATCTGTCAAACAGCATAGAAATGCTTAGTAACATTAGTTCTGCTTGTTTGAAACTGGAAATAATTCAAAGCCTTGTCTTTTTTTGAGTTCTATAGCTGAGTGTCAAAAAAAGCTTTATCTCAGCGAAACATGGCAAATTTGGACAATATGTGAATCTTCAGACAAAAATACACTGTTGAGCCTTGTTATCTGTCAAACAGCATAGAAGTGTAGCATTAGTTCTGGTTGATTGAAATTGGAACCAAGTCAAAGTCTTTAGTTTTTTCAGTTCTATAGTTGAGTGTCAAAAAAGCTTTATCTCAGCGAGACAAGTTAAATTTGAACAATATGTGAATTTTCAGAAAAAATACACTTTTGAGACCTGTTATCTGTCAAACAGCATAGAAATGCTTAGTAACATTAGTTCTGCTTGTTTGAAACTGGAAATAATTCAAAGCCTTGTCTTTTTTGAGTTCTATAGCTGAGTGTCAAAAAAAGCTTTATCTCAGCGAAACATGGCAAATTTGGACAATATGTGAATCTTCAGACAAAAATACACTGTTGAGCCTTGTTATCTGTCAAACAGCATAAAAGTGCTTAGTAGCATCAGTTCTGTATGTTTGAAACTGGAAATAATTCAAAGCCTATTCTTTTTTTGAGTTCTGTATGTGAGTGTCAAAAAAAAGATTTATCTCAGCGAAACAAGTGGATTCTGGACAATATGTGAATTTTTGGAATAAATTCACTGTTGAACCTTGTTTCTGTCAAAGAGCATAGAAATGCTTAGAAGCATTAGTTCTAGTTGTTTGAACCTGGAACCAAGTCAAAGTCTTTAGTTTTTTTGAGTTCTGTATTTGAGTGTCCAAAAAAGCTTTAGCTCAGCGAAACAAGTGGATTCTGGACAATATGTGAATTTTTAGAAATAAAAATTCACAGATAACAAGGCTCAATTCAAAATATTGAGCCTTGTTATCTGTCAAACAGCATAGAAGTGCTTAGTAGCATTAGTTCTGGTTGATTGAAACTGGAACCAAGTCAAAGCCCTTACTTTTTCTGAGTTCTGTATTGAGTGTCAAAAAAGCTTTATCTCAGCAAAACAAGTCAAATTTGAACAATAAGTGAATTTTCAGAAAAAAATACACTTTTGAGCCCTGTTATCTGTCAAACAGCATAGAAACATTAGTTCTGCTTTTTTGAAACTGGAAATAATTCAAAGCCTTTTCTTTTTTTTTTGAGTTCTATAGTTGTGTCCAAAAAAGCTTATTTCAACGAAACAAGTGGGATTTGGACAATATGTGCATTTTCAGAAATAAATACACTTTTGAGCCCTGTTATTTAATATGGGACATATTTCAGGATTTAATTTGGGGAATTTTGGAGGTCTTAACATGAGACAAATAGGAGGATTTAACATGAGATGAATGGAAGGATTCAACATGGGACATATTAAGGATTTAACATGAGATGAATGGAAGGATTCAACATGGGACATATTAAGGATTTAACATGAGACCAATGGGAGGATTTATTTGGGACAAATTGGAAGATTTAATATGTGTCATATTGGAGGATTTTAATACTGGTCAAGTGGGAGGATTCATTCAGGACAAATGTCAGGATTTAACATGGGGCATATGGGAGTATTTAACATGAGACAAATGGGAAGATTTAAGATGGGACATATGGGAGGATTTATCATGGGACTTATGGGAGTATTTAACATAAGGCAAATTTTAGGATTTAACAGGGGACATATGGGGTGATTTAACATAAGACAATTGGGAGTATTTAATATGGGTCATATTGGAGGATTATCATGAGACAAATGGGAGGATTTAACATGGGACATAATAAGGATTTAACATGAGACAAATGGGAGGAGTTAACATGACACAAATGGGAGGATTCAACATGAGACAAATACGAGGATTTAAAAAGGGACACATCGGAGGATTTAACATGAGACATATGGGAGGATCTAACATAAGACAGTTGGGAGTAATTAATATGGGTTATATTCGAAGATTTAACACGAGACAAATGGGAGGATTTCACATGAGACAAATGTGAGGATTTCACATGAGACAAATTGGATATGACAATATGTGTCATATTGGAAGATTTAAGATGGGACATATGAGGTGATTTAACATAAGACAATTGGGAGTATTTAATATGGGTCATATTGGAGGATTATCATGAGACAAATGGGAGGATTTAACATGAGACAAATGGGAGGATTTAAAATGAGACAAATAGAGGATTTAATATGGGTCATATTGGAGGATTTAATATGGGTCATGTGGGTAATATAGTAACTTGACATTAACAAAGCCACAGCGGGATGGATTATGATTCTGACTAAAACTAACTGGATGTCAGACAAATTCTGGGTTTATGTCTGCTGATTAAGGCCAAAAACCGCGACTCATTAAATCTGAAAGCGACTTTTAAAAAACAAGGCCAAAGCCGCTCATAATAATCGCACTTGGTGAGCGAAACTCTAAATAGTTCCTGCTTATACAGCAACAAAATGCGCATCTCCTTCCATTGTTTATGTTTCTGTCACTGCTGATACTGTCATATAGTAAATTTAATTACAAAAGAAAATAGTAAGGCAAAGTGATTTCGATAAGTAATCACTTTTCCAGTCTGATTACTGGATTTGAAATAGCAATGCATTAGATTACTCGTTACTGAAAAAAGTGGTCTGACGTTAGTAACGTGTTACTAACATCACTGCACACAGGTTTGTCTTTTACCTCCGTGGACATTAACTCTGCCTCCCACCAGGCTTGAAACCCTCTGTTCTCAAGCATAGGGATAATGTTAGGGTTATAGTTTAGGAAAATTTCTGGGGAAGGCTTAAATGAGGTAACTAAAATGAATGGAACGCAAGTCAGAGTATATTATGGGTAAAATTACAAACAGGCGTGCGTGTGTGTGTGTGTGTGTGGGGGGGGGTTGTGCCTGTGTTTTGACTCTCCAGATCTACATATGTGTGCAGCCTGTGTCATATGCCCTCCCCTGAGCCATATGGAAGGTGTCTGGTTCAGTGTTTGAGGACAGTGTGCCCCACTTAGCTCTGTATTTATATTAAATTTTAAATCCAATTTAAATACAAAATTACCATATGAAATATTAAGCAAGATTGTAAATATTTAATGTGAGCCCTTTACCATAGGCCTGGTGTTCATTATGCTGTAGTGCTGGATTTTAATGGGCAGTCCCCCACCCCATCTCTCACACACACCCCTCTACCAGAACAAGTGTAAGGTTACTGTGTGTCTGACCAACAGGGGACGCTATTGCTCTTTGCTGAATTGTAGAGCTAAGAGCTTGGTAAAGTCATGGCCAGACTATGATGGATAAAGCAAAACATGTAAACAGTAAATTGTGACCATTTTTATTTTATATTTCAAGATGTTGTATAAAACAGGTCTCTGTTGACTTGACTTCAGTAGCTGCGTTTCACGAATGTAAAACATAAGAATTAGTGATGATCTACCTTTCAGAAAAACATATTCCCATAAGGTGCATTGATGAAGACAATACATGAAAAGTAAAAAACATCCATCAACATAAATCTAGTAAATTTTTTGCCAAACATTACAGAAATAGAATAGAATAAAAGATTGAAGTCCTATTGTTATCACTAGGGGTCAGTCAAACACCATTTCATTCAGCTCTTCTGTTCTGGTAAATTACTGCAGGAGGAGAGAACAAAGCCTGACTCTTTCTATTTGTCTCTTTGATTGATTGATGAAACACAGAGTTCTATTGTTTGTTACATCACATCTCATAGGGACTTCTGTTTATACCTCTGCTCTCCTGTATGTACAAATGAGACTCTTTACCATTATTTATGTAATTCTTGTCCAACTCATCATTATTCAAACCTAGCCAGCTGTTTGAAATTTACCTGGAAATAAGAAATAAAGATTCAGTTTTAATATAGCAAGGGATGAGACAAGATGGAGTTAGAGAAAAAGTTGAGACAGCTATGAGTTAAGGAAATTATCCTTATAGAGTTGTAGGGAAGAGGCGCATGAGTACACACCCCCTCTGAGGCAAGCCAGGGAGGAACATTTATCACTGGGAGACATCTGTTCATTCTGCCGCTTTACAATTCTGTCAAGAGCTCAGATGCCCCCTTACCCAGCATACATGCATGCCCCATCCCCACAACGCCTTGTTCATCCACTCAGAAAAAAAATCTGTCATTCTCTTAAGCTTGGACAGACAGAGTGAAACAACAGAGTAAGGCTTTGCCTAGCGCCGCCTTCAATTTGATTTCCATTTCTGTAAGACAGAAGAAAACACAGGGACAGGGACAGAATGCTGGCATTGAAATCAGTGCTATTATCTGCAAAATGCCAACTTGCAGGGAGCCCTGTTGATCATGTCATGCAGCAACATGCTGGGCTCATCTATATAACAATGCAGGTGTGTGTCACAATGGAGGATTCTGCAGTAACTAATTCTGGATTCAAAGCTTTTGATGATTCTGAACTGATACCTGGACTGATGAAGAATTATACAATATTTGTTATCTCAGATAATTTAACACAACTTATTCCATTCCAGTGGCTAATTATATAGAGTTTCTGCCATTGCTCATTGCTATTTGCGTTAGCAAGGAAGGAACAATATGTGGGTGTGTGAGTATACCTGCAGCCGTTCACAGTCTTGCTTGTTCTTTGTTTTGGTCCTAAAAATGCTCTGCTGCTTTGTGAGAGCTTGACCTTCCACTTCATCTCATTATAAAATTGAACCCTCCCCCAAAAGAACATGGTCAGAATACTGGAAGGAGAGAATATGGGATTTTTTATTTTTATTTTTTGTACAATAGCCAACATGCTGATCACAATGTCATTATTGCTCAAAACTAGACATTTATTTATGTGCTCACCATGTCTACCCCTGTCATGAGCGTGTTTTATGTGTGGTGTAAGTCATAAAAATGCTGGCTGTTTCTTTATTATTTCTAAGTTAAGTTTTAACATCCCAATGCTAAGCTGGCAGAATATCAGGGAATTTTCTAATGGCCTTGGACCTTTCACACAATCAAATATTGTACTTTATGTTTAGTGTTCCCCAGATTTGCTCTCATATAAGAACCCAGTAAATCTCTCTTTTACCTGCTCAAAATAGCCAGTACCATTTTCAGTGGGCGCATCAAATCAATACCAAAGAAAGAAAAATATAAAACAAAAATTAATTAAAACCATTAATAAATGATAAGTTCCTCATTACTGTTACTGTCTGTAAAATATATTTCTTCTTATTAGGTGTGGTCTCAACAAGCCAATGGCACATCAACAATATTATCTTCTCTTTTATTTGAAAACAATGTTTGTTTATTCTTGCCATTGTAACAGTTGGCACCATTAGGTGTCACACTCTCCACAGCCTGAGCCTCCATAAAAGGGAAGCTGAAAGGGTGGTGGTCAGGTATCAATTTCCTGTGTGTCAGACCAGCTGTGTGTTGGGTCCATGCTGTTTGCTGGTTGTGGTTTTAGCTCTTTTGGCGTTTTTACCAGTTCTATTTTTATTAATGGACTGCATTTTAACAAAGCCAGCAAGTCAAAGGGTCAGATTTTAAATTTCTTAATCGCAGAAGCAAAAATGGCTATTTATTTGTCTCGTAGAGACAGACTCCAGGCTGGACTTCAACTCGATGCTGTGGCTATATGGAAGTGCAACGTCAAGGCCAGGCTGAGGCTAGAGCTTTGCTTCCACAGAGCCACTAGGAATATGGAAAATTTACTGCAGCTATGGGCTTTTAATGGGATATTGTGCAATATATCAACTCAGGGAAAACTGATATTTAACAAGCACCTTATATAATGTTTTAAAGCTTGTCCTGATGTGATATCGTTTTAATTGTATTTTGTGTACTCTATTCTTGTAAATAAATGTTTTGTTAAAAAAAACAAACTTTTTTATCCCCTATGGTGCTGAACTGTCAGGGATTCTTGGGGGCCAGAAACTTCAGAAAAAATAAAAGGTCCAGTAATGCAGCCAGTTGAACCATGGAGGCCAGTGAAAGGGATTCTGGAGGTTCAGGAACACCAGGAGGCGACCTGGAGGGGGCTTTCTAGAAGAAACGTCCCACAGAGGGACGTTTCGCTCAGCTTAGTTTCTAGAGAAAGGGGATCATCAATGACTACTGGTTGGAGTGAAGCAACTTCAAATTCTCCTAAGACGTTAGGAGGATGAAACAGAGTTTGTCCATCATTTTTGCTTGATACGTATAACATATTTGCTTGAAAGTTTAACAAATGTCCTGAAATGTCACACTGACTTTTAAGAAAAGAATTCATGAACTGGAATTATTTTTAATGACTGGTAACAGTTAACTTATAGACAAAATCTATACAAGTTTCTCATAAGAGAAGCTTATTATGTTAACTTTACTACTCAAAGTGACCCCTGTCCTCATGTGATACTGGTCAAATTCTCTCATTTTATGTCCTTTTAAAAAAAACTGGAAGACCATTTGCATTTTATAAGATCAATTTGGTCTCTTGTGAAGTAAAACATCGTACCTGTCTTGTCATGCAAGTTCTCTGTCTGATGCAGCTTTTCTGTCAATCATACACAATTCCACACAAAGTGAATAAATCAAACTCATTGAACATTTATAGTACTTTATTGATTTTATACAATATAAAAGCAGGTAGAATTCAGAAGTTACACACATGAAATATTATTAGCAGTATGTTTCTTGAATACATACTGCTACTCAAAGACTGTTTCAAAAAACTTACATTTGTATGAAAGCTATCATGGCTGCCAGTGAAAGGATTAGAAGAAGATCTCATTTCCATTAAAGCAAGATTTGTCTTTCTGTTGAAGAGCAGCAAGAAGATTTGGGCCTATTTTGAATGTCTCTTTTGAATAATAATGTCCAGATGCATATATGTCCTCAATGCGTCTGTTGTTCTTGTTGTATCTCACCAGAACTCTGTCCTTGTTACTGTCAGGATCTCTGGGGTTGTAGTCCTTTCTCACGTTGTAAGGCAAGTCCTCAGCATGAGGAGAGTTGAGGTTCCCGATGGTATAATATCCATACTGCTTTGTGTCATAAATTACTGGTAGAAGAGGATGTGTTCCATGATTCTTAAACTCATGAAATCCGAATTCTCTTTCAATGGGATTACACAAAGCCCTCATGTTGTTATCCAGGCAGTTCTGGACAAACCACACCAGAAGCCTGAGACCATGGCGGGGTGGGGGTTGGCCAAAGCCACTGTCTTGCAACTCTTGCTTTGAATTGAGAGTTTTCAGAGTTGATGCAAGAGCCAGGGACAACAGGATTGTGTAAAAAAACAAGGGACAACTCTCTTTGCCTTGTGCCATCTGAAAAGAGAACCAGAAATAATATTGTGATACAAACCAATACAGATACGCTTTTTCAAACTGTCCACATATTGGCTGAATCTGCCCAATATAAGTTCCATAACCACTCACCTCTCGTCAGAAGATCAAAAATGTCTAAATTAATTCAAAATGTGACAGCAGAGGAGCCTTCTTGTTCTTCTTTTTACTCCTCTCTCGATATGTGTTTTAAGAGCAGTGAACCAGGTGTCCTGACAAGGAAAATGAGTTTTTTGACTTCCTCTTTGTTATTTAAAAGAAAGCAATTTGTTGGCTGCAGAGCTGCTGTGGTAAAGTTTCATTTGCATTGGACAAACTTCAGTTGATTCACTGCAGGTGCAAATAGTTATAGATACACTCACCAGCCACTTTATCAGGTACACCTCGCTAGTACTGGGTTGGACCCCCTTTTGCCTTCAGAACTGAATTAATCCTTTGTGGCATAGATTCAACAAGATACTGGAAACATTCCTCAGAGAGTCAGGTCCACATTAACATGATAGCATCACACAGTTGCTGCAGATTTGTCAGCTACACATCCATGTTGTGCTTCTTCCACCACATCCCAAAGGTTCTCTATTGTATTGAGATCTGGTGACTGTGGAGGCCATTCGAGTTCAGTGAACTAATTGTTGTGCTCAAGAAACCAGTCTTAGATGATTCACGTTTTATGACATGGACTGGTGTATCTAATAAAGTGGCTAGTGAGTGTACTTCCAGTGGGTTTGATTAGTCCCCATATCACTATCTCACCTGTCTACTTGTTGGATATGTCACTGCTATATGCAAGCCATTTCACATCATCCACTGATATCTGTCTCAGTTACTAGATCTAGAAAAATAGAGTAAAATATAATTTAAGGGTAAAGTTTGTCTTTCGTTCTTCTTCAAAGGCTATAAATCCTCAACAGCTTGTGAACATGTCAGAATTTGTTGTCTCAAACCTTTAGAACTAGATACTTGCTGCTCCAAACAGAAGTTGACATACAGACATTGATATGTGTGTAAATATCAGTTGTCTGGCTTTTAATGAGCCACTTCAACTGTTTCTGTTCTAAGTGGAATGATGTTAAATGCCTTTAGATATTTAACATCATATCTGCAGGTATGACGTTAAAGCACACACGATTCTGTACATGCTTCAGAATGGAAGCTAGGCAGCCACCATTTCTCTGATTGGCTGCTGACCAGTACCTAGCAACACATTGTGATGACAGATAAATTGCTAAAACGTCTTGACCAGGGGCGCTGTATGCACCTTATTCCTAGCCCCCAGGAGCCTTTGTGTGATTTATGCCCGCGACTTCCGCCACAAACCGGAACCGCCATTTGTTTACATGTTAGCAACTCGCTAACCGGCTTTCATCAGAGCTTTTAGGCTATAAAATATGTGGGAACACCAGCTATCACAGCAAAATGCGGCAATATTGTTTTACCGCTACCTATTCCAGGGAAGGATGGTGAGGCGAAGAAATGGCTACTAATAACCCACACCAGCATATCTAGATACTTCACAGACTCAGTTGCTTCGGATACAGATGCAGGTTTTCTTTCGTTGTTTTTTATCCACACAATGAAACAAGTACAAATAAAGCATTTTGCGTTCTCTTTTCAAGTTTAGAATTTTTGCCAAATTCTTTTTGTTTCCTTATCTGTTGGTAGGTGCTGAAAAGTACTACTTATCACAGAAACTTTGCCTTTTTGGTTTGGGAGCACTTTCAAAACCTACTTGCTGCTATAGCCACAAATAAAACATGGTCTGATTATTGGAGTACAGCCATAAACAGCACAAGGACATCCACTTTAAATTTATCACCAAACAAACCAACTCTTGACTTTCATAAAGCCTTAGAGTCACTGGAACACAAATTTCTGTTTAAAACGCTTGACCCTTTTGGCTTTGGTGAGCAGTTTAAAAAGTCAATACGCTCTTTATATGCATTAGGTAAGAGTTGAGTTAAAGTATCTCATGGAACCACCTGTAGATTTAATATTGAGCGTGGAATTCATCAAGGTTGTCCGGTTTCACTGTTTTTATTTATTTTACCTATGGAAATTTTAGCACATTTCATAAAGAATTGCAGCTTAAAGGGTATTCAAATTGCAGAGAGAGAAATATGTTTGAGTCAACTGGCAGTTGATACAACTATATTTTTAAAAGATTGTTCTCAGATACATATTGCTATTAAGCTGCTCATTGAATTCTCTTCAGCATCTGGCCTCAAACGCAATCTCTGTAAATGCGAATTGTTTCCTATGAAAACCTGCCATGAAACGGAAATCTCAGGAATTTCTGTTAAACATAACAGGAATGGAGATACCAATGTCTTGGTATCTCCATTACAAAAGATCAAAGGTCAAATAAAAATTTTGAACCCCTTGTTGCTTTAATCTAAAAGAAATTTAATATGTGGTTACAGAGAGATTTATCAATCTCTGGTCGGATCTTACTCTTAAGCTGAAGGTCTCTCCAGTTTGGTATATGCTAGTTCAGTACTTGTTATAAATTTGATATTAATTTTAGCTAAATTTAATATCCACAGCTGCAAATTTCTTAAGTTGAAACCCAAATTTTATGTTTTTTGTGCCTATATGTCTTCTTATTTGTATTCTCTGAAGTACTGTACCAATACTAACGCTTTAAAGAATTTCTCATGTAATCTGCCCTAATTGCTGTTTTTAACCTTTTCCTGTTTGTAACCTTTAATTTTCAGTAATTGTTGTACTGCTTGGGTGCTTCAGCTGTCCTACTACCAGATAAACACAGGCAGTCTGGCAGAAGCTCATCCGTTAGCTTCGAGATGTGTCCCATTTCAGGAGTTGTTTCTTTTAGTTAGCTGCTGAAGGAAGTGAAAGAGTCATGTGGCTGTTTAGGTAGACCACCATGTGTATAATAAATGGCACAGTATATGTTATTAAGACATGAATACATTTTTTAAAAAGTTACTTATTATAGTATTACTCCTCCTTTGGTGTGTTTTTGTCTGTTTCTCTTAAGTAATTTAGATCAACGGCTAAATGTTCACTAACCACTGGAGACAGGCACTAGATTCCCTATGGCCACACAGGGATGACCTGCATGGATCCCATCCAAATGAAACACTGAATAGTGTTTCCAGTGGATCCAAACAGTGTATGAAACAAAGTGTTATTTTTAGACATATATCACTTGAATAAATACAGAAAATGCATGTTCAAATTTTGATTTTATGTACTAGGAAAAAAAGCAAAAACAATATGGGTCCACGTAAAAAAGTTATTGTTTCCTTTTAGTGAATAAATTAGTTTTTAATCAATAATGTACGATTTAATCACAGTTTGGGGACCACAGTAACTTATTAATTATTTTTCTCTCTGCTTGGAAATGTGAAGAACCAGTATATGGAGGCAGCCTTTCTATTGCTCATTTACTAATTTAAAAGTAGGACACCTGTAGTCTGATATCAGCTCATGGGATTTCTGTAGGAATCCTGATAATCCTACAGTGTGTGTCACCAGACCAAGGTGACCTCCAGATTGTTTGGTGTGTGTGCAGAAGTCCAGCAGCTTAGGCTGCTGCATTTAAGTTGTTTATGAATAAAATATCAGGATTCCTTCTTCATACTATTATCAGATTCTACCCTTCTCAAAATTCAAGGATGTGTTCACCTAAGACTGCAAACATTATGGAACACCCAGGGTACATCATAATCAAACAGAAATGAAGCAGAAAGTATAGAGGAAGTGTTATGGCTTAGGTTGGAAAGGACTTAAAGCAGAGTAAAACTATGGAACAATCGGAGTACTTATATAAAGAGACTTTAGTGGGACATCTGCAGAGAGAACAGGTCATGGAACATCAATGAGAACCAGTGAGCTTATATAGTAAGGAAGGGGTAAAAGATGACAAAAGGTCCAGATGAGCTAATCTGGATAGATGTGGTACAGCAGCAGCAAGGGGAAAGAAGGGAAACTGAGGGTGGGAGACTAATTTCACCAACGGAGTTGAACTAATTCTTAAAAGGACTTAGAAACCAAGGACACTCCAGAAATGCACCACACTTGGTTATAAACAACCAATCAGAGCCAGCAGACAGATCATAGTGCTGCCAATCATACGTGCTGTTCAATGTGCTATTGGAAGAGAAACAACTTACTTGTTTCTCTGCCAATTGTGTCATTCACTTTACAGTAATCCCTCATACTGAGCATATATGTAAACAACAGTGGAGAGTAAAGACTCTCCTCCAGCAGAGCCAGAACCGGGAATAGTAGAAGCAGCCATCTTCCACGACCAACTAGACATTGGAGATGATGTATGAATTGATGAACTGATGTATTATTTTTGATGTTCAGGAAAGTAAAAAGTTAATAGCAGGATTCGGAGGGTAGGAGCACCTGCAATCAAGGATTACTGACAGCGCTAAAACCCACCATCCTGTCTCTGACCAAACAACCCGATGGCAGAACCTCTGGGAGGAAGCAGAAAAAAAATGATTTTTTGAATTTATTCTTTTAACAAATTATCTAATAGTACACCATCAGGACAGACTTTTAACAAATATGATAAAAACAGGCATAGATATTTCTGTGTAGAATGGTATTGAATGTGGACATTACTTGATCTCTTTGTATGTGATGGGGCTTTTCTAAATTTCTTTCACAATCCAAATAGATGTCCAGCCATCCATTTTCTCTATACCCTTGTCCCTCATGGAGTCTGTCACCGTTCTGGTGCCTATCTCCAACAAACGTTTAAGGCAAGAGACGTGATACACCCTGGACAGGTTGCCAATCTGTCCAAATAGATGTTGTTAGAATTATTATGTTTTGTTATCTTTTTTACATTAGTAGTTTTATATTACTAGTGTTGTTGTTTTTTTTTTTTTTTATTTAAAGCTTTAGTGTTTTCACCCCAGAGAGGAGAGACTTTTTAAACTGTGTGTAAGACATAACTAACTTTTCCTTGACCTCAAGCATGTTTTTGCTGGTGGAGAACTTCCTGAGATAGTCTTTAGTTGCAAAATTGTCTGTGTGTAGAATTTAGTTTCTGTTTTCCCTTCCTTGTTATTAGGATAACCCTGGGTGGCAGAGTCCCGAGGGTGGATGAGATTCGTCCTGAGTTCCTTAAAGCTCTGGATGTTTTAGGGTTGTGTTGGCTAATATTATATATTGCATGAGCATTGGGGGCGGTTCCCCTGGATTGGCAGATTGGGATGGTGGTCGAACCTCGGATTCAGGAAGAACAGTATGGTTTTCGTCCTGGTCATGGATCAGCTCTACACCTCAGCAGGGTCCTGGAGGGTTCTGGGAGTTCGCCCAACTGGTCTACATGTGTTTTGTGGACATGTAGACCGGAGCTCTGTGGGGGCTTCTCTAGGAGTATGGGGTACTTGGCCCTTTGATACGGGCTGTCAGGTCCCTGTATGACCAGTTTTTGTGAAATTAAGCTGTTTTATGGTGAAGTGATATTTGTAACCATTTTTGCTAATGTTAAGTTCTTTATTACTGGCCATTTTTGGTTTATTTTGAACGCTAATTCAGTTTTCAATGAGAAAGAAGTAAGATCTCACTGATTTCCATGCATGATCAGTTAATGCTCTACATGCAGGTTTGGTTTTTTGTACAGCCGATATCTGAGTGAGCCAGTGTAGTTCCAGAAGCAGGAGGGTGACTTGGACTGAAGTCTGGAACAATGCGGAGGGACAGGTGCTTCTAGAGCTGGATGCTTTGCTTAGACAACAATAAGCAAAGCCATTAAAATAAAATATTTTTTTAATTCCACAAAATATTCATTCAAGAACATTTTCAAAACTGACAACTTATGTGCACATTGACTGAGCTGACTGACTGAACTGTTACTTTGACTAAACAGTGAACCCTCATTTTTCGCAGGGGTTACGTTCCAAAAAGAACCTGTGATATATGAAATTCACAAAGTAATAACCTTTATATTTTTTTTACAATTATTATACAATGAAAGACATACAATGAAATACTCTATAATACATTGAAACCAAAGAAATAAACCTTTTTACTGGCCCAAGCATTTGTTTAACAAATAAACTTTTTCTGCGATAGTTAGCATCTTCCTCTGCCTTTTGGGCCCGACGGCAAGTGCCTTTTTGTCAGTGCAGAACGTTTTGTCGACATTATGGGTTTTAGAGAAACTTGCAAGAGAATTTGCAAACTTACATTTGGCAAGCTGTTTTATGAACATATACATATTAAATTGCAACATTATTGACACAGAGAAAAAGCGGAGAGACTGTTTAGCCAATCAGGACTCAGAATACAATGCACTGTGGAAAAAAAAACTGGACAAAACACCCTCGAAGCAGTGAGACCGTGAAAGGTGAACCACGTTATAGTGAGGGTACACTGTATGTAATTTTCTTGGGAAAAAAGAAACAATTGTTGAAGTGAGTTTTAAAACTAAAAGGTAACAAAACTACACCAATGTTTGAACATTACCTTAAGGGTGGACAACTTAAGTTTAAAAAAATTTTTTTTTGGTTGGTAATTGGTAGTACCTGGACTTATTTTTTATGTGGAATAAACTAGACTTATTAAAACTTATTTGCAGTCATCCTCCTGTGTGACCCTAGAGCATAAGTAACTTTACTACTGAAGTCATTGTTTATTCGGTTAAGTAGTGGTTACACGTTTATAATTTAGTTTAATCTTCATAAGCTTTCATTGTTGCAGATTTATGAATAGAATGCATAAAAAGTGTCTTATCTGAAAAGAACAGCTCTGTGTTAGCAGCAGAGAAAAATGTCATGGTCACTTTCACATTTGGTAGACTTAAGTACAACTGTGCTTTTTGCGCTTCCTCAATGAAGTGTGGACATTGACCAAGTTAGGGTGGAGGTAAAACCTCCTCATAAGCCAGTCTGACACTTCTATTGAGGAGCTGTCAGGCACCCCAGGGCTCGCTTTAAGCTGTACTGTTGGGCTGCAGCTTCCACTCACATCACTTTCCTTACCCAGCACACACAATGCACCCTCTCCATTTCATCTGCAACACTCAGCCAAAGATTCTAATGTTGTTGCATCTTGAGAATATGCTCATGCTTTTATGTGTGTGCCTGTCTATGTGTGTATTCAAACAGCCAAATTTAGAAAAGCTAAATCCATAGCAAAATGCAAAATTCAGCAGTGTGAATATTGAAGAAATTAAAAAGTAAAACTCAGAATGGGACAAAAACAAAATTTAACAATGATCCTAGGAGCTATGCTGTCTGGGGCTTCATGCCCCTGGTAGGGTCACCCAAGGCAGACAGGTCCTAGGTGAGGGACCAGATAAAGAGCAGCCCGAAGACCCCTATGATGAGAAATAACATTGGACTTGGTGTTCCCTCGCCTGGATACGGGTCACCGGGGCCCCACTCTGGAGCCAGGCCTGGAGGGGGGGTATGATGGCAAGCGCCTGGTGGCACCAGTGTGGGATGGGTGGCAGCTGAGGGAGAGGGTCCTGGCAGTCCGATCCTCGGTTGCAGAAGCTGGCTCTTGGGACATGGAATATCACCTTTCTGGTGGGGAAGGAGCCAGAGCTAGTGTGTGAGGCTGAGAGGTTCTGGCTACAAATAGTCGGTCTCACCTCGATGCACAGCTCTGGTTCTGGAACCAGTCTCCTTGAGAGGGGCTGGACATACTTCCACTCTGGAGTTGCCAGTGGTGTGAGGCGTTGGGCAGGAGTGGGCATACTTGTTGCTCCCCCATCTCGGCACCGGTGCTTTGGGGTTTACCCCGGTGAATGAGAGGGTAGCCTCCTTCCACCTACGGGTAGGGGGACGGGTTCTGACTGTTGTTTATGCTTACGGGCCAAACAACAGTTCAGATTACCCACCCTTCTTGGAGTCCTTAGAAGGAGTACTGGAGAGTGCCGCACCTGGGGACTTCCTCGTTCTCCTGGGGGACTTCAACGCTCACGTGGGCAATGACAGTGAGCCCTGGAGGGAAGTGGTTGGGAGGAACGTTCCCCCCGATCTGAACTCGAATGGTGTTCTGTTGTTGGACTTCTGTGCTCATCACGGATTGTCCATAACGAACACCATGTTCAGGTATAAGGGTGTCCATATGTGCACTTGGCACCAGGACACCCTAGGCAGTTCGATGATCAATTTTGCCATCGTTTCATCGGCTATGCGACCGTATGTCTTGGACACTCGGGTGAAGAGAGGTGCGGAGTTGTCTACCGACCACTACCTGGTGGGGGAGGATGCCGGTCAGACCTGGCAGACCCAAACGTGTTGTGAGGGTCTGCTGAGAATGTCTGGCAGAATCCCCTGTGAGACAGAGCTTTAACTCCCATCTCCGGCAGAACTTCGAACACATTCGGGGGAGGTGGGGGACATTGAGTCTGAGACCCATGTTCCATACCTCCATTGTTGAGGCGGTTCACCGGAGCTGTGGCCGCAAGGTTGTCGGTGCCTGCCGTGGAGGCAACCCTCGAACCCGTTGGTGGACACCTTCGGTGAGGGATGCTGTCAGGCTGAAGAAGGAATCCTTTTGGCCTCTGAGACTCCGGAAGCAGCTAATGGGTACCGGTGGGCAAAGCAGCTTGCGGCTCAGGTGGTTGCTGAGGCAAAAACTTGGGTGTGGGAGGAGTTCGGAGAGGCCATGGAAAAAGACTTCCACACGGCTTCGAGGCTATTCTGGTCCACCATCTGGCATCTCAGGAGGGGGAAGTAGTGCAGCACCAACACTGTTTACAGTGGGTATGGTGTGCTGTTGACCTCGATACGGGATGTTGTGGCCGGTGGGCGGAATACTTCGAAGACCTCCTCAATCCCACCGACATGTCTTCCATTGAGGAAACTGAGCCTGGGGACTCTGGGTTGGGCTCTCCAATCTCTGGGGACGAGGTTGCAGAGGTGGTTAAAAAGCTCCTCGGTGGCAGGGCCCCAGGGGTGGATGAGATTTGCCCGGAGTTCCTCAAGGCTCTGGATGTTGTAGGGTTGTGTTGGTTGACGCGGCTCTGCAATATCGCATGGACATCGGGGGCAGTTCCCCTATATTGACAGACTAGGGGTGGTGGTTGAGAAATGATTACTTCCTGGAGCCATGGACTCTTAAACTTTTAAATGCCAGCCAGTCACTAATGTTTGTCTGTAATATTTGTAATGCACCAGTTCAACTTAATGAAGCTTACTGGAAATGATCTGCTCTGTAAACAACCATCCTCCACTATGAAGAGAGAAGTGCTGATCCGAACAAAGTGGCTGTTAACGTTAATTCAATATTTGGAAGGTTGGCCAACATGAACCTGAATTTGATAAACATAAAGTAGCGACTGTATAAATAACCATGGGATTTTTGACATTGAAATTGCTTTAAAAAGATGCCTAAAAAGATCTCTGTGGCCAGTTGATTCTGTTTCCAGCACCAGAAATGCTATCTAATGCAAGCAAGACAACTCTTCATTTCTTCTCACAAAACCTTATTGAAAAGGTCACAATCTTTTAAAGACAAGATCTTCACCTACATGTTTACATGCACATTCATCATATGCTATATTAGGCTGGTTTCATTTCTTGTTAATGGTTACAGCTTTGAAACAAAAGAGGAAGTACTTAGTTTGCACCTGTATGGAGGAAACATGAACTGATGTCTGTTATTCAGTTTCAGGATGCAATATTTGGAAACAATTTATTTTTTGTTTCCAAAACCTGAAGATTATCCTTTGAACAAGAACGCACATTTAAGGAGAGAACACTGAAAAACGCCATGACAGTCTTAGAAATAGTCTTTTATTTTAACACAAAAGAACATATGTAGTTTAAGTGTTACAAGAAATTACCTTAATATGTATCCTTTTTGACATTTGACCTCTTTAAAAACAAATGTTTTCCACAATTTTTGTTTTACTTAGAGAAACAAGTTGGATGTTTTATTCATGAATGCAAATGTAAGCTTCATTAATAAAGTCTTGTTATGGATGCCAATCTTAGTTATTGCAACTGTATGCACATATGCATCATGAAAGGGTACCGCCTTCTGTCACTGTGATTAGTTGTGCCTTAACTAGGTAATTTATGTATGAGGGCACTTATTATGACCCGAGTCTTTTACCACAGATTGCCATGCCATATCTCATTTATTGTGAGCAGCTGGCAGAGTCTCCCACAGCCTCCATTCCATAGACTGAGAAAACAGTCTTCAAAACACAAAGATTGCATCTCTTAAACAAATAAAGCTTTAATGAAGTGAGTTAGAGGAAAAAGCCACATAGTGGAAACAATAAGTGACATTTGCTCCTATTACCTCTTTCCATCTATCTTGAGTATTTGAAGCAATAATGAAAAACACAATAATGAAAAACACAATTTCAATTTAGGATCCATTTCTGATTTCACAAGTTGTGAGCTAGTTGTGAGGTATTAAGCTGTTGCAACAAAGACAATATTATAATTTTTTAGTAATGCAAATAAGGTTTGAGAAGAGGCATTCCAAAGAAGAGATTAACACTCAAAGACAATCTGATGGCCAAAAATATGGTGGCATGAATTAAGAGTCAAATAAAAAATATGCAATTTAAAACAGAATGCCAGATTTATTCATTTATACATTATTATGACAATAATATACATAAATCTAAAATACCTAGTGGATGCATTTTTGTGCCCAGCTTGATTCTGTCTCCATGGGACAGACGGACATTCTCAGTCTGTCTTTTCAGAGCCAGCTCTCTGGACTCCCAAACATCATATTTTAGGTTGAATTTGTACATTTGAATTTCTTTTGTATGTTAAATAAATTTTTAATGTTTGCCCTATTTTTATGCATTTGTTTGATTATGAAAGCAGGCATTCTTAATTTTGTGAAACATTAATCAAACTTTTAATGAATTAACATAAATGAACCAAACACTGTAAACAAATCTGCCAAATAGAATCATTCTAATAATGCATTATTATTCAAATGAAGCCTAGGTACAAATTCAAACTGGAAGACTCTTCTAACCCCACCTGCATCATCCAATCGGTGCTTCCTGCTCATCACCGTTGATTAATCAATGCTGGTCCAAGACACGTCACGTCCAATCACCATCCAGGCCCCAGCTGAAAAGGACCTCCATCCATGGAATCTTCCGCTTTCCAGCAGAGCTCAATCCACCTCCACCCCTTCATTTTCACTCGCTTGGCTATCCAGTTGGCTATTCAGTGCAGCTGAATTATAAAAACAGATGTCAATATGAGGTTCTAAGTATTGTATGTATGTTCTGAAATTAATTCATGCGCAAGTACAAGTACAAGTACAAGTTTTGGAAGATTAGCGATACAAAAATATGAGTTACTATAATACATTGGATAATTTTGTATGTTATTATTGACATATTTGTCAACATACATATCAGTCAATAGAGCAGAGGAAAGAACATATCTGTGGATAGTTTATTGAATATTCCCTTTTGCATGGCTTTTACAATAACCCATTTAAGAAGAGCCCATTTATTTTGTTGTTAAAAATTCACTGCTTTTGTGATGTTAAAACAATCCAAAATCATAGTGCAGATTCACAAACCGTTTTTTTAAATTGAATGAGATTTTTTAAAGACCCGTCTCACTTTGTTCTGATTTGTTAGGTTTAGTATTCAGGCTCTCACCAGTGATGGAGAATGTGCTTTTAGATAAAAACATTTTTCTTGACTAGATGATAACCATTCCAGTCGCTCTCAATGCAATTAAATCTTGATGAATAAAACAGCAATCACAATTCTTTCTAATATGTGTTTCAAAATTAAGCACATATTCTTAATAAGTGATGTTTTCAGCTGCTTTTTTCCACTACTGCTACGTTTAAACCAGTGAGCACCTGGTGCAGCAACAGGATGTTGGCATTATAAAATCTTAGTCTAAGAAAATGGATCCTCTTTCAGATTTTCCATATGATTTCTCTCCTGATAGGCTTTTTGATAAGCAGCTCAAAATATCTGCTTTGGTCTAATGTGATATTCAAATTTTTCAGGCTTGAAATATTTAAAATGACTGTTTAACTTTCTGAGATTACTGGCAATCTCAGAAAAAATGTGACAATACAATAGTCACATTTTTTGATATGTACTTGCATATTGTAGTCTAGTAAAATTCAGGCCCTTGTTCTACACTATGCTTCATCCAGAGGATCTGGACTCTCAACTGTCGAGAAAGAATTGCTTTCTGGAGGTGTGGACTCAACTTTGTTGAAGTTTTACATTTAACCCAATCACTAATGGTGAGTTGTGATATTTGTAATGCGCCAGTTTGATGCTAAGAAGCTTATTGGAAATTACTGTAAGCAACCATCCTCCACTATAAAAAGAGAATAGTGGAACTGAACCAGAAGGCTGTTAATGTTAATTCAGTATTTTGGAAGTGTGGCCAGTATGGCCTGAGTGGCTTTCTTCACTTCATCCACTGCCATTGCTAAAACTAACAGGAAAGGTACAATTCTGAAACAGCGCAGAAAATTGATGTTATTGTTCATAACTTCTCCTTCTGTTTGCTGATTGACCCGGTACAAAATCTACCAGAGGAATCAAAGTCAAAGGATTCCTCCAGACTGTGCTGAAAGCAATAAGTTTTTTAAAATGGATTTGCACAGGAAGGCAATAGCCAAGCTAACTATGTGTTGAGAGCTGTAAAAATTACATTTACATTGACTGTAAACTGAACTACTTTTCAAGTTTCTTACTTGAACAGTAGATTCTATTTGATATGATATATTCTCCAGTCCTGTTCATTTTGATCCACCTTTGACAGCAATTCCAGCCTCAGGTTTTGTTGACTCTGATCCCATAAGCTTAGCTCACCTGTCTTTAAGCTGTTTGACCCGTTCTTCTCTGCAGTTCTTCTTCAGCTCCATCTTCAGTTGTATGGGAGACGTCTATGAAGCCATTTTCACATCTCTCCAGAATTGCTTAATCAGATTCTAGTCTGAGGCCAAGCCCCAGAAGGTCTATTGACAGTTCTTTTGAGATCTATTGACATCTGTCAATAGATGTCAAACTGACTGGAACTGTCCAATTCCAGTCCAAAATCCTCAAATATGATCAGTGAAAACTGCTCAATACTGAGCTCCAGGCCAAGGGTTGTGAATACTTACATAAATATGTATTATTGTTTTAATACATTTGAAAAATCTCAAAAACTGCTTTCCACATTGACATAATGGGGTATTCTGTCAATGAATATTTTACTGCTTCATCTTTTAATCTGAGAAAACTTTTACACTTCTTCCTCAAGATGACATTATTTAAAGCTTAGATAGGATGTGTGTGAGTGACTGAGAAAGAAAGGGTTAGTGTCTTGCTCATGTTAGGGTTCACTAAGTGATGAGACAATATGTGTCCAGGATGCTCCAGCTCTGTCTATTGAGAAAACCAACCTAAAGGAAATGAGAGGAGAGCTGGAGTTGATTTGACAGAATAGATGGTTGCCATAAAATGAGAGATAAGGACTCATTGGCTGTGGAGATATGACTCAAATGAGAAGGCGGTGGAGAGTGAGGCATCTAGGACAATGATGAATGATAACTCCATCCCACAATCAAGATCTCCACCTGAGAGAATCATTGGCCTTTTGGTCTGCATGACAGACTCATCAACCACACTCTTCCATAATCACACCAAAAGGACATGCACCAAATACACATATCTTGAAGGAAATTTTTAACATTTACACACCACCTACTTCAGTTTGTAAATTACAAATAATTATGTGACTATTATTATAAGCAACATAATCAGACATATACCTTTGTTAAGTTATGAACATCTGCTCTGACAATGTTTAACAGTATGTCGAAGTCTGTATGATTTCCAACGGTGTCATTATCTCAGAGGCTTAATGTGGAAACACTTCCGGTGCCCACCAGAAGTAGCAGTACATCACTGTAATTTGTAAGTTTCTTTGCTGGTTTATATTCATGATAGGCATTACACCTCTCTTTTCAGTATTGTACAATATTAACTAAAAATAGTAGACGGACATGGCATCTGCTATCAGAGAGCTGCTTATTACACAAGATAGTAATTGTGAGTTTAATCACGAGGATTGGAACACAAGCGTTAGTAAGTAAGCGTAAATTTTGGAGCAAAAAGACAGTGGCTTAGCAGAGTATGGAGGAATTTTTCTGCCATAATCCAAGAGCACACATTTTCAGTCTGAAAGCAGAATTTCATGTCTTTTGTTCTTAAAATTTTAATCCCTTTGCATACATTTTAATTTTGAAAGCAGGGCTTATTCTCTTTCTTCTCAAAACTTGTAATGCTTGCACTCAGAACTTCTCCTTGTGCTCACATTTATTTTCTGCTCAGACTCTGCTTGCTTTTGAAAACACCTTTTGACACAGTCGCCTGCCAACCTCTCAGCCAATAGAATGAAAGTGTTTTACTGGATGCGTTTGTTTCATTCTAGCTGGTGTGCCTGTGTGGCTATGATTGAGTGTAGCAACCTTCGCCACCCATTGGATGTAGGGAGAAACAACGGCATCAGCTTTCTGCTCTGTAGTACACTAAACATCTGCCAGCAGGGTGCTACTGATCACTAACAGCTACTGATCTTAGGTAGAATTTTGTCCACCCAACCAAAGACAACACAGTCATGACATGATATCTGTTTGTATGTTTGTGCTGTTCCTGGCCATACCTTTACAGTAAGGCAAATTTGAATTTGTGGCTGCAATAAGAGTGTTTGAACGTGTTCTCAAAACTAAAAGGCTGTGTTCTGTGATAACATTCTGTTGGTAGTTTTCATCACCTACCGATAGAGGAGAAAACAAAAATAATTTGGCTAAAAATCTAAACTTGAAAAGATCACCCAAAACAATTTATGTGTGCTTGTTTTATTGTATAGACAAAAAGCCAATGGAAGAAAACCTGCATCCTCATTGGAAGCAGTGAATGAAACAGCTCCATGCAAGTGCAGGTTATTTGTGACCACTTCTTCAAATCATTATGCCACCCCTCGATAGCTCAATAGGTCGCGGTAAAACAACATTACCCCGTATAATCTGTGATAGCTGGAGTTTCAACTTATTTTATAGCCTAAAACCTCTGCCGAAAGCCAGTGAACAAGATATGAAAACAAATGGTGGTTCCGGTTTGCACCCTCAATTCACGCCAAGCCTCAAATGGATTCTAGGAATAAGTTGGATAAATAAGTTGTTTCATCTGTCAGAATGCACCTAACAGATGAAACAACAGAAAAACTTACAAAATTTGGAACAGATCAATATCCAATGTGTTTTTCGAAACAGAATCTGGACTGACCACAAACTGCAGACAGCACGTATTCAGCTAGAAGTCCAGAAATACTGATAGTGGTCTGGATGTGGACTGCAGGTTGCTATTTCAGGGGCACTGATATAGCTTAATCAGCAATTCCCATTTCAAGGTCGAATTTGATTACCCACAATTTGTTGTCATGTGTTTTCCCAGAATACAATGAAATCTGTCCCTTAAGTCAGGGTTTTATTTTGTAACATAATATGAAAATGCACTTCCTGTTTACTAAACGTAGAGAGCAACATAGTACAGAAAGCTCTGGTCAGGTTTTTGTTGAAATGATAGAGGGCCTCACTTTTCTGACACTTCATAAGCGCTTTCATCCAGAGTTCCTCATCTCTCAAAGAGAGCTGTTTGAATGTGCAAACCTTGTAGTGCACCCTGATTAATTGACTGGGCTTTTTTAGCACTTTGGCCTGATAGCAGCAGTGGGAGCTCAGTAATGGAAATGTCATTTTCATGCTGCTTCAAATGGACCTATATTATAGGAGATAAAGTAGCCAGTACAGCTATAAAGTGGCCAAGTGAGAGGAATGGCATCTGCTCTCATAATTCAGCCTCATGAAGATTTGAGCTGGGGCACATTTGTTCTCCTGCTGACAATTTGTTTGTAATTTTCTGAACCAGTGACACACCAGTGAACATACACTGGTAGGCTATAGTAAATAATAATGTGGGAGTGCTCTGAAAATACTGAAGAACTGCACTGGAAGACTTTAAAAGAGAGAGAATGTCCAGAGAACTTCATGATGGAGAGGCATCAGGGTGCTTAGTGTTTTCACCTCAGATATTCTGATAACTGTACCAGTGAAATGAAACTGCTATTTCAGAAAGGATAAGTAAGATCTTTCTTTCACAGAAATAAATCTCAATAATATAACTGCAGCTTGATCAACTTAAGACTTTTTCAGTTTTTTTTATATTGTACATCAAGAAAAAATGACTTGGAGCAAAGAGGTAATAAATAACTGTCAAATTCTCAGTTGTCTGGAACTGTGAGCAGAAATGCTTTTGTAAGGTGTTCAGCTGAGCAGACATTGATGATTTGATTGGGAAAATATCAGCCAGAGATTGCATCTTAGAACCACAGAGATAACAGAGATCAGTCTGAAGTGGGCTTCAGACTGAAGCTCCTGACTCTGGAAATAGTTAAAGAGCAATTCCACTATCTTCAACATCTTTAATCTGCTTTAGTTTAATTATTGGCAAACTTATATTCATAAAAACCTGGACTAGGTTGCTCTACAATAATCACAGAATTAATCAAACCCAGTTTGAGATTTGTCTGGTACTGAGAATCAGACAAAACTCAAAAGTAAACTTTTATTTGACATGTGAAAGTCCAATAGAAGGCTATTTCAGGCTTTTTTTTTTTTTTTTTTACATGTGGACCACCCTAGACCCGACCCAGCTTAGAAAGTAAAATGCTTAAACTCTTGAAACCTGGACTAGATTATTCTACACTTATAGCAGAATAGCCATAGCCCAGTGTGAGATTTTTTTAAAACCCTTATTTGATTCGTGAAGTTTTTATTATAAAGCCAGGATTGTTTTCTTAACGAAGATTAGGCAGACATAGAGAATTTTACAGGAAGTGGTACAGAAGGTATTTGTTAAGTCCAGCAGGGTGAAGATGGAATGTGGCAGCTCCAAATTACACAAAGGTACTGTAATCTCTGACTTCATGATATATTTTTTATACAGATACAATCCCATGTGTTATGTACTATAGTTTAAATGTTGTGGCAGAGCACCAAAATAAATTCATTTGCAGAACTGTTAAAGCCTGATAATGATTGCCACAGGCATGTTTGTAGCAAAAGATAAATTATTATAAATAATATTACATACACCTGCACACATACGAACACACACATGTATTTCCACAGCCTATGAGCAGGTTGAGTGTAAACCAAATTTGCTGGTTTGTTATTTCTCCACTCCCTTTTAAAATTCTCACTGACACTACTAAAATTGTATAAGGTGAAGATAAGTCGCACACCACCAGTATTATCCTTTTGTCTTTGTACAGCCAGGGTGACAGTAATAGCTGAACAAGATAGCTGAAAATGAATGAGAATTGAAGAGGCCAAGGAATGTATTATTCCCACCGATGAGAACGGGAGATCTCTCTTGAACTGAAATAAATTAAATCTTGGTTACAAATTGCAGATATAAACCAGAGGCTTCACCACTTTCCAAATAAGAATACTTAAAGTTTTGAAGTTAGTGGTATAGAAAGCATAAACTCAGGCTGGCTTGTTGGGCCACCTACCTTGCAGTGTGTGCATGTACTTCCACCTCACATCCCTTCCACCTCACTTATTGAAGTGCTTTTCAATTTTCTTAGCAACAAAAGAGTTCAAGTAAGAAAATTCAATTCAGATCCATGAATTGATTTAATAAATTTGCATCAGCATAGAAAGGGCAAGTGCGGAGATAAAAGCAGTTTGTTTTGCAGCTTTTCCCCTTCAATAGACCCACTGAGTTTAATGATTTCACAATTCAATCAGCAACACGTTTTTTTCTGTGTTCTCTGTACCTCCAGAACATCATATTCATTACGTCAAGCCTGGTTTTTATATCCAAAGCACATATTCCCAATAGTTCCTCCATTGTAAAAAGAGTGCTACCATGAAAGTAAGCAAAACCCAAAGGAAATGAGATTTCCTGTTTTTGTCTACAAAGAGAAAACCACAGCTGCTTCTCTTTATCTGCAGATAAAGGTTAACTGGAAATAACAGACCGAACGATAGCTGTTTTGCATCAGGCCACCATGAAAATCCATCTTTAATGTTGAACAGTCACTGCATTAAACCTGCTATTGGCACATCTTGTTTCTGAGGCTCTACAGTTTACTGCCAGAGCCTGGTGAAAGATGGCTCGTTCAGGAGGTGACCTTCACTCAAGACCACAGGAAATCAAAAGAAGCTGGAAATTCAGAAAAGGAAAAAGAATAAAACAGAAGAAAGGCTTAAGAAGCCCAGAATGTTTATGCTCTGGAGCTATTAATAAACAGTGCTGGTCAAGAAGGGTGGTAGATGTTTGTGGTGCATAGGGAGATGGGAGACTTAATAAACTCCTGATAGCAAGTCACAGAGAACTGCAGTTAATTACTATGCAGTGTGATGTTCTGCGAGGAGCTTTTCCTCATTCATTACAAATACAGTAAAAAAAATATTTTATTTCTGTGCTGAACCTGTTGGTCATGAACCTGGGTTCAATCTGCAGCCTCAGAACTCTGATAAAATAATTGAAACCAGGTCATTTTAAAATGTACTATAGATGTTTTTTTTATCCTTTGCTAATATTAAAGCTGCAGTATGTAACTTTTCTGAAAAATGCTTTTAACTATCACTATGTCATGACAGTATGGCATAAGATAGATAATCTCTGAAATTATGGAGTTCCTCGGCCTTCCCCCAGTGCTAACTAGAAATAACCAATCAGAACCAGAAGGTGGGTCTTAGTGCTGTGAATCTCTGTGGTTGATTGTGTTGCTTTCTACAGAATCACAACTAGAACAGAATGTTGTGAAGGCTGTGATATGTTTGCTTCTTTGTGGCAGATTCTGTACACTAGGCTCTGCCAGGCTTTTTTTTTTTTTGTTGAAACTATCACTATGAGACATATAAAGCCTGTAAATATCTCTTATATTTACACAAGAACAAAATGTTTGGTTAATCTCATGTCCATTTTTACCAACACAACATTCTTCTTTGTCATTCTAACAAGCTTCCTTAGGAATGCCTATATTTGATTTCATCAGTTCTTTGCTTTACTTCTTCCACAGGTGTGAGCAGTGAAGCTAACTCAGACAAGAAATAGAATATGTTTAAAACAAATAAAAAAGAGAAACACAAATGGAACAATGGAAAAGTGATATTTTTTTCTGGAGCACTTGTTTATGGTGGAAACATAATGTACCATAAATTCCACCTCCACTTTTCCAGCTCCAAGATAACATTTTATCCAATTCACCGGTGCGCCCTCCGCTGATTAAAAGCCTCTCTCAGGCAAACAGGTCTGCAGCTGCTGCATTGCTGCCTCCCTTTTCCTTCTCTACTCTACCTCGTCCCGTTTCCTCTGAGTGTGCCTCTGCTTTTGTTTGGTCATTCATACCTTTTTTATTCCTTCCCATCTGTCTTTCCCCATTTGTACATCTGCAGTTAGGAAGAGCTTTGTGTTGCTAAACTAACTGCACACAACATTTTTAGGTTTTTCTTCTGTAAGAGAAGCTGCCTGTTGTTTCAATTAAGAACATATTTTTTTCTTTATAAGAATATTCATATCTCAAATTTTCAGACTTGTCAAACCAGTTAATTTTGGTATTCAGGAAATAAAAATATTCTGCCCCTCAGTCTGGCCCTCTGTCAGGAGCAGATTTTTTTCGGACATGGACCAGCTGGCCCCCACAGGATCCAGTGTCTGCCACCAGGTGCGGTCAGGCAACACCTTTACCTGTTGTCCATCCAGACCTCAGAGCCGACTCCCACACTGTGTCAGTGCATCTCTGGGTTCTCTGTGGCATGTAAGAGTGAGAAATTATGACCCTCTTTTACATGCAGAGATGTTGTAATACTAAGTTAGTTAGCAAGAACAGGGCATTCAAACTGATTGTGTTATTTTCTACATTCTTGGACACACCGAATACTAAATTTTACATGACCAAGTAAAGTGTGATGGGGTTCTATTATGACTTGGACAACCACAAATGACTGGCCAAGGCCGGAGATCACTTCATTGAAATTTATTATGCTTTTCTTCACATGGACAAAAATGGCAGGTGCAGAATATATACAAAGGACGCCCAAGGCAGGTTAAAATCAGACAAACAGCAGTACTTTCAATGTAAGAGTTCATCACTTTCAGCGTGACTTCTCAGGAGTCTAACCACAGACTGACTTCCTGTGAAGCAGAGCCCTGCTTTTAAAGCCACAGACTCCGCCCACAGAGAGTCCAAACAAGCAAAAAAAAAGAAAAAAAAAAGAAGAAAGCAATTACTTCTAATTGCTAAGAGCTAACTCAAATAAGCTCTTAAAGTATACATAATAATAATAATAATAATAATAATAATAATAATAATAATAATAATAATAATAATAAAATAAACTTGTAATCAAAAATACAATACTTAATGGACTCTATGCCATGAGTAGTGGTGACATACTTCCGTTTAACTTTTCGCCACATAGATTGTTTCCGGATACCGCTTGCTCCTACTGTTTTTAGCCATCCCTGCAAGAGCTGTACCATGAACAAGACACAAAAGTAAAAATATGCAAAGCATAGCCTCTCTTAATCCTATAACAGAGGATGTGGATCCTTCCATATACAAAGGATGAGGCCAGTAGAAAGCAGAAAGCTATGTCCTTTTAATTTGATTATTTTTACAAAAGCATTTAAAAAAAAACTTCAGTACCTCATACTTCTTTAGACTGATATCTCATGTGATCATCTTTCTGTCAGTCAATGTTGTCAACTACAGTTTTCCTATGCAGTAATGAATTAAGTCTATGGAAAATTGAAGGGTGAATAAAAAAAATGTTTTTTTTCTCATCATTCAAAAATTTTATTAGTATTATTACTATGAAATATTATGTTAAGTAGAAGAAATAATGAACATGTATGTCAGTGCTTTTGCCTCCTAGTTAGACACTAAATTATTTGTCTCACACTGAGAATTTAAAGACTTCCACTAGGGTTGGTGCCCTCTACCATTTTCTTCGGAATGAAAAGGCATATCTCCTTTAGTTTGGTCAATACCTTCAAAATTATCATGGCATGTTCATGAAATTAAGCAAGCTGGTGAAGGCATAGTTACTTTGAAAAAGTAATTTTAATCGGATTACTGATTACTCCTTGAAAAAGTAACTTACTGTATTTTCCAGACTATAAGTCGCACCAGCCATAAAATGCATAATGAAGAAGTAAAGGACATATATAAGTCGCACCAAAGTATAAGTCGCATTTTTGAGGGAAATTTATTTGATAAAATCCAACACCAAGCACAGCCATTGATAGGTATTTTCAAATCTACACAAGAGAACAACAGACAACGAAAGTGAAGTTTATGAAAGCTTTTGCAAAAGGAGAAGACTTAGCAAACTGCTCCTCCAAGCCGTTCACCGAGCGTTCTAAAAACCTTTGGTTACAGCTTTCTCTTTTATTAACAAGCAAAGAAAAGGGAGGGCAGACAGTAACAGTCTCTACTGTGCACAAGCAGCCTCCAAGGTCGGGAGTATTCCAGCTGATAAGAAAGGACCTGGAAGCATGATGTAGGGTCTGGGAAACACACCGTTAACTGTTTCACATGAAAACAGAAAGGAAGAAAGGGCCTCAAAGTCAGTTTATACACACAGAAAGAGAGAGAATACTTTAAATTGAAAAATATCATAATCTATAACAATATAATGTTGGGTTAATGATCTAAAGTAATAATAAGTGTCGAATGTAAGAATGATAACAACACAGAAAAACCCTAACAGCCATGTCATCTTGAAAGGCAATAAAAATAGAATAGAGGCAACAACAGGCTGAATAATTGTACGGTATGCTAACATTACATGACAAACAATAAAATGAGAACGTGCCTGGTATGTTAACATATTAAGAGTTATTCAGATAACTATAGCATAAATACCATGCTAACAAGTTTACCAAACCATCTGTGTCACTCCATATCACTAAATCTTCATCCTCTGTGTTGTTTTTAAACAACTCGGCTAACTCCGGACATAGCTTCTACCACACACATTATCAACAGACCCAGAGTGCCCTCTTGCGGTTTAGTGTGAAAATAACATGTGATATGATATAATAATGTGTTAATTTCACACATAAGTCGCTCTGGAGTATAAATTGCAAACTATGAAAAAAACTGTGACTTATAGTCCGGAAAATACGGTAGTTAGATTACTGATCACTTAATTCGGAAAGTAACTAGGTTACATTAAAATTAACTTTTTAGTGACTTTCAGCAGCTGCTAACAACAACAGCAACGCTCCACCACCTGTGAAAATCAAATTGATCTTTGCCAATACTTAATTGCAAGTTATTTTATAATAATAACATCAACAATGTGTCTCCACTTATATGGTTGAACTGAAGGGGAGATTGTTTAATGGTTACAAAAGTACAAAAAAAAAAAAAGAAAAAACGTGAATAATTTCTGTGTTTTTGTGTATTCCAATATTTTCTGGAAAAATATAAATAGGATTTTAGACCCCCGCAGTCCTAGCCCCAACGTCCAGGTTCTGTGTTACAGCCCTGTGTTTGGTGTCACAGTGCAGCGCACAGATCTCCTTCTGCCGCTCTACAACTCGGATGTTCTGCTGCACAGATTTGTGACACTTATCATAATCTAGTTCCTGTTTTTCCAGCAACAAAATGCGCATCTCCCTTTTCCCTCCATTGTTGTTATGTTTCTGTCGTTGCTGATACTGTCGCATAGAAACGGTGGTCACTCCCCAATACTCATAAAGGAAATAAAATTATATTACAAAAGAAAATGGTAATGCACGGTAAGAGCAAAGTGATTTTGCGTTACTGACTGTAGTCTGATTACTGGATTTGAAACAGCAACGCGTTAGATTATTCGTTACTGAAAAAAGTGGTCCGATGTCATTAACGCGTTCCATCACTGTCTACGGCACAGTTCAACCTGTCTTAAGTGCCTAAGCCACTTTTTTTGCTTTCATAATCGAAGAGACTAAACAAAGAAAATTAAAAACACAATAAAATGAAAAACTAAATGAAATATCATTCTTGATAAGCTTCAGTCTGTATTGATGTATTTTTATTTAACATATATTCCAGAAACAGTCACAGAAAGGAAATAGATTAGTCACTGATATCGATTTCTTCCATAACACATTTAATTTGTTTGAAGATACATATATCCTATTGACAAAAGTTAAATAGTTGTAAATCGACCAAAGGTTGAGCCAAAGTTATCTGAAACTGCATGTTTGGCCGAACCACTTCATGGAATTGATGGCCTGAATAAGAAGCAATTGAGTGACCTTGTAGATATCATTGACGGTGCAATATCAGTTCTTCTCGCTCACTGCAGTATAATAATTTCATACTTTTTATACCTTTCTTAAAGTCCAGTCAAACAAACAAAATGTCAATCCAGACCCAGGTCATAGTGCAGAAATTACAGACAGAAAAGCACAATGTGACAGAAAATGGTGTAATATCATAGTGTTTAGTCATTTGTATATTTAAAATGATTTTATACGTTTACCCAGAAAATTATTTTCTCCTACATATCAACGACTCTCAGTGTTATACAGCTGACAAATTTAACAATACTTTAACAACTGACAACAAAATATCAATTATTTTAGCAGCAGAAGTTTGTATGTAAATTTTCCTAAGAGTAAGGATTACTTAAACCTGCTCACATGCCTCTTCATTAATATCAAAAACATGGATAAAGGTGATAAGGACATGGATTTTGATACATCTAGTTATGAATTGATCAGTATGAATAAAAAAAAACAAAGGGAGGTGGTGTAGCCATGAATGTGGACGTGAATATATCGGTGGAAAAGATGTCAACTGTTGTAGACAATGTGCACAATTACAATTGAAATAATAAATAGGGGAAAACAAAAAAATATAGTCATAAGCTGTGTCTACAGAACACCATATTCTGACATAAGCATATTTAAAAATTGGATAGAGCAGGGCTGGGCAAATCCAGGCCTTAAGGGCCACTGTCCTAGAAATTCTAGATTTGTCTGTCCTTCAACACACCTGAGTCAAATATTGAGGTCATTAGCAGAACTTTGGACAACCTCTTTCCTACAGTTTTTCACTTAGTTCAACTACTGCAGCGGATTTTATAGTTAATGTTAAAAGCCAGTGCAGAGTCTGAAGCGATGGAGGAAATTTACGTCAATATGGAACCTGTTGGACAAACTGCATCTAATAACACAGGTAAGAGTGAAGTTACAGAAATCTAGTATGTATTTAATTCAATTCTGCTAAGGTTAAGGTTTTTGTCAAGGTTGTCCACACTTCAGCTATTTCACTGAAGTGTGTTGGACCAGGGAGACATCTGCAGGTTGCAGGACACCAGCCCTCATGGACCTGGATTAAGATAGAGGAACACTTTACTAATGTGAAAGAAAGGACTCTGTTGGTGATGACCTTAATATCAACTTATTAATTCCAAATAAACATAAAGATACACAGGATTTTATTAACACGATGTAGAATATTGGCTTACTTCCTAAAATCACACAACCCATTAGAATAACTATTATATATTATAATAACTTTTTTTTATTATTATTGTTTGAAAAAATTAGAAAGGGGATTATTTGTAAATGACATTTGCGACCACCTGCCAGTGTTCATACTGTATAATTATTATAGCAGAAAAAAAACCATGAAAACAAACATTTAATGTAAGAGTTAAGACTGATGTGCCTTTAGGCACAGAACAGATTTAAAAAAAAGCAAGACTAGTAATTAATATACAAAGAAAATGATGTTGATATATGAGCTTATGAGGAGTTTTTGAGAGTATTTATGATTCCTTATTGTAGTGGCTATTTAGGTTAAATTTTATGGATTTATAATTTGTACCAATTTAGTTTCTATTTTTTGTGTAGCTAGAATATATTTAAGTTGATTTAGAATTAACTTTGTAATTAATTTGTGTAAATGGAATTGTTTAGATTATGTTAATTGTTTAGACCCTCCCATTAATTAAGAGTAATTAAGAACACACCGGGTGCTGGGTGGAGGTGATTTGTTTGGGAAATGTCTGGTGTGTTGAGGGAGGTTGTAGAAATTATTTTTTGACCACTTTTTTGGAGCTTTTCCAGTTGGACAGCTTTATGAGATTAATTTTCGTTTTGACTACGTTTTAAGACACTTTAGTAATTTTTTTTTTGTCACCGTTTTTCCAAGGAATAAATCATATATTTTGTACAAACTCATAAGAAATGCGTTCAAATCACAACCCCTGTTAACACCCACGGCCTTGGTTGGAAATTTTGGAAGTAGTTTGGAAGTAGAAGGCCGTGACATTTAAGTCAAAAAAAATTTTTGGAGCTGTTTTTTGGAAATTGGAAAAGCATAGAAGATTGGATTATCGCACTTGGATGGATGAAACCTTACAGAATGAACTTGGATGAACTTGGAGAAGACGCACAAAGCTGTGAGTAAATGCAGTACTTTGTTGGAAAGAGCAGAGACGCCGATCTGCAAAGTGAAAAGTTTGTTTTGGACAATTTTCCTTTGGATTTAGAGAAACGAAATTTGTGTTAAAAATGGATGAACCAGATGAAGGATTTCAAAAAGAAAAAGAACTCTTTAATTTAATTAAAAGGCGCAGAGCCAAACTCGGCGTGTTGACAAGAAAAAGAAATGACATCCACGCTTTAATTGATGCTGGAGATTCAAAATCCTCCATAGACGAGCATATGAAAACTTTTAATAATTATTTAGCCGAGTTTATGGACTTGCAATCTTCAGTTCAAAAACTCCTTAACGATGATGAAAAAGAAACCGATCATGGTGATTGGTACGAACCAAAGCTGATCAGTTTTAAAGAATTCTTGGACGAAATCGAAACTTGGATGAATGGTGATCCTGATGCACAGAAGAGCGAAGTATGTTCAGCATTTGAAGTTGAATCAAAGGCGGCATCTCAACGTAGCGTTGAGCCGGATGACAGCGTCTCACAGATTGCGCAACAAGCGATCGGAAAAGACTCTGAAAGGCTATCTGGGTCCGCAGCTAAACCAGTCAGCAAAACGGCCAGCACGGTGCGCAGTATGGTGAGTAAAGCTTCTAGTGCACGGAGTAAGAGTTCCCGTGCGGCTTCAATGGCGCTGATGGAAGCCGAGGAGGAAAGAGCCGCTCTGAAAGCGGAGGTGGATGCGCTGCAAGGAAAACATGCGCTCGAGCTGGAAGAACTTCAGATAAAAGCAAGAAAAGAAGCATTGGCTTTGAGAACTGAGCTGGTGAAGGCGGATGCAAAGATGAAAATCTACAACTCTACGCAAGAACAGGAAAGTTATGTTTCCAGCGCTGTTGTCGCACACCAGGATACGTCAGTTTCTGCGGCATCTACTGAGTTTTTACCCGCTGGTACAGCTCAAAAGGCTCCAAGAACTCAAAAACAATTGTATACTCTTGAACCTTTGCCAGTTCCCCAAGAGACACCTATTAATGAAACATTAAAAGTGAAACCAGAAGGGGAAACCCCAAGACAAATATCTTAATGTTCATAGTAGTGCTTTAACACAGATTATGAAGAAGCAGAATGAAATCACTGAGATGCTTGTAAAACAGCAAAGACTGTCACTCCATCTGCCATCTGTAGAAATCCCTGTTTTTAGTGGGGATCCTTTACATTTTAGGTCCTTTCTTAAGGCATTTGAAATCCCTGTTTTTAGTGGGGATTCTTTACATTTTAGGTCCTTTCTTAAGGCATTTGAGCAAGGAATAGAAGCTAAGACAGATAACATGCAAGACAGGCTTTATTATTTAGAACAGTTTACCACAGGTCAGCCTAAAACTTTAGTGAGAAGTTGTATGCACATGAGTCCACAAACTGCTTATTGGGAAGCAAAAAGACAGCTTGAGTGGAACTTTGGTAACAGAGCAAAAATATCATCTGCATTTATAGACAAAGCTTTGAATTGGTCAGTTTTAAAATCTGATGACGCTGCAGCTTTAAGAGTTTACACATTCTTTTTAAGAAGTTGTTTCAACACAATGGATGAAGCTGGTTTTATTGATGAGCTCGAAAACTCAACCAATATGAGAATTCTTGTTTCAAAGTTGCCTTTTAGGTTTCGTGAGAAATGGCGACTAATTGTGGTTGACGTAGCAGAAAAGTATGATCGCAGAGCAAAGTTTAAAGATCTTCTTGATTTTCTGGAAAAACAAACTAAAGCTGCATTAGATCCTGTTTTTGGAGAAGGTCAAACTGCAAAAGAAAAGATGGCTTTAAAACCATCAAAGGTTCCTTTTAAAACTAAAAGCAGCAGTTTCGCCACTTCTGTTGCTGTAGTTTCTAAACAGAGTAATGACAAACAGGTCCAGTTTAGCCATGAAGTTACAAAGGTGGTTCAAGCTCAGTGTTTATTTTGTGAAAGAAATCATTGCATGGAAAAATGTGACTCATTCAAGCAGAAAACCAACAAAGAAAAGGTGACATTCCTTAAAAGTAAAGGTTTATGCTTTGGTTGCATACAGAAGGGGCATAGGAGTAAGAACTGTCCACAACGTCTAACATGCCTCACCTGTAATAAAAGTCACCCTACTGTTCTGCATATTGAACCAACAGAGCAGCAGCAGTACCAAACAGTTAAGGCTGAAGGTAAAGAGTCACCAGTCTCAAATGCTCTTGTATCTTTGAATGTTGGTAGCTACACTGGGGCCGGGTCTAATGAGTGTGTTCTGTCAGTCGTCCCAGTAAAAGTAAAGTTGGAAAAGGGGACAAAGATTGTGGAGACATATGCCTTTCTAGAACCAGGCAGCTCTGCAACATTTTGTACAGAGGCTTTGATGATGCAGTTAAATGCACCTGGAAAGAAAGTGGAAATCATGCTAAAAACTATCGGTCAGGAAAAGCCTATACGAAGCTATAAATTATCTGGTTTGGAAGTAGCTGCTTTAAAGAAAAATGAGTACTTGAAGTTGCCTGATGTTTATACTCAACAGTCCATTCCTGTCACTAAAGAAAATATACCTAAGGAGGAAGACTTAAGAAAATGGTCTTATCTAAAAGTTGTTGAGTTAACACCAATAGATGCTGGCATTGGGCTGCTCATTGGTGTAAATTCTCCCAAAGCATTGGAACCTTGGAAAATAGTTAACAGTGAAGGTAGTGGGCCTTATGCTGTGCTAACACGCCTTGGTTGGGTTGTTAATGGTCCACTCAATCAGGACCAGCAAGAAAATGGACATGTTGCTGGTTCTATTCAGGTGAATTGTATTTCGATAAGCAGTTTGGAAGAAATGCTGGTCAGTCAGTATAACCAGGATTTTGTAGAGCACAAGTGCAATGAGCATGATGAAATGTCTGTAGAAGACAAACGGTTCATGGACATCATGTCAGAGTCAGCGGTGCTTAAAGATGGTCATTATTACCTGAAGTTACCCTTTTGTAATTCTGAAGTAAAAATGCCCAACAACAAACAGGTGGCCCAGCAGAGGGCACAATGTTTATTAAAACGATTTCAGAAGGACAAGCTATTCTTTGAAGAGTACAAAGAATTTATGCATAATGTTGGCGTGGAAGGGCATTCAGAAATCATACCACCAGATCAAATAGAACATGAGGAAGGAAAAGTGTGTATATACCTCATCATGGGGTTTACCACCCCCGTAAGAAAACACTGCGGGTTGTCTATGATTGTGCTGCAATGTTTGATGGAACGTCACTGAACAAAGAGCTGTTACAAGGACCAGATTTGACCAGCACCTTATTAGGTGTGCTTATTCGTTTTTGGCAAGGTCCAATAGCCCTTATGACAGACATTAAAGGGATGTTCCACCAAGTCAGAGTTGCTCAGGAACATGTAAATTACCTACGTTTTCTCTGGTGGCCCCACGGTGACATCACAAAAGAGCTTGTTGAGCATAGAATGTTGGTCCATATTTTTGGTGCAGTCTCTTCCCCTAGTTGTGCCACATATGCACTTTTAAAGACTGCTGAGGACAACCAACAACTGTACCCAGAAGAAGTGGCTAATACAATCAGACATAGCTTTTATGTAGATGACTGTCTCAGGTCTGTCCAGACTGTTGAGCAGGCCATTTCTCTTTATCAACAGCTTACTGAGGTGTGTGCCAAGGGAGGATTTAGGCTCAATAAATGGGTGTGTAGTGAGCGCACTGTCCTCTCAGATCCCTGAGGAAAACAGAGCAACAGGTGTAAGGATGCTAGATCTTAGCAGAGACCAGCTTCCCACTGAAAGAGCCCTTGGAGTGCAATGGGATGTTGAACAAGATGTTTTCACCTTTAGCATTGTAAATAAGCACAAACCACTAACAAGACGTGGTATTTTGTCCCTTGTTAGCTCTATTTACGACCCTTTGGGTTTCTTAGCTCCAGTTGTTCTCCCTGCCAAACAGATTCTTCAACATTTATGTAAACTGAAGTTTGGCTGGGATGAGACAATTCCACCAGAAATGGCAGAAATTTGGAAAAAAATGGGTCAAAGATGTAGTTCTTCTTGACAGTTTTAATATCATAAGATGCATCACACCCACAGGATTTGGTGAAATAAGAGGTTCCCAGCTGCATCACTTTTGTGATGCCAGTGAAACTGGGTTTGGTGCTGTGTCTTATCTTAGGCTATCTAATGACAAACAGGAAGTGTGTGTTTCCTTTGTGATTGGTAAAGCAAGGGTAGCACCATTAAAACAAATTACTATCCCACGACTTGAACTTGCTGCTGCGGTTTTAGCTGCGCGTCTGGACAAAATGCTGTCATTACAACTTGGACTCAATCTGAGTGAATCAGTCTTCTAGTCTGACAGCACAACCGTCCTGCAGTACATTGCAAACACAACAACGCGATTCAAAACATATGTAGCTAATAGAGTGGCAATCATTCACGATCTTACAAAGGTTACTCAGTGGAGATACATCAGCTCAAAGTTAAATCCAGCTGATGCAGCCTCTCGAGGCATGAAGGTTGGCTCTTTTTTTAAAGTCTTCCACCTGGATCGGTGGTCCGGAATTCCTTACAAAACCTGAGATCCAATGGCCAGCATTGATTAAAGACTTACCTGTCCATTTGGAAGCTGATCCAGAGGTTAAAGATTGGGTACTGACATGTGCAGCTGTGCTGGAAGAAGCGTGTCCCATCACCAAGCTGCTCATGTACTTTTCCAGTTGGACAAAGCTAAGAAGATATGTAACATGGATCCTGAAAATAAAAGAGAGGCTATGGACAAAGAAGTTGCCAACTGCACACTATGGAAGTCAAATGTGTGATAAAAAGGACAATAAAATGAATGCTCAGCTCACCATTAATGATCTGTCCAAGGCTGAGGAAGCCATAGTGAGCATTGTACAGAGAAACATTATGGCAATGAAATGGCTGCCCTGAGCTCTGGTGCAGTGAAGAAGTCAAGTCATCTGTACAAGCTTTATTGGTGGTATGTTGAGAGTGGGTGGCAGACTGAGCAAAGCAGCATTACCTGAAGAAACAAAACATCCTGCAATATTGCCTAAAGAAAACCATGTTTCGAAGCTCATTCTTCAACACATCCATGAAAAGGTTGGACACAGAGGAAGAAATCACATGCTTTCTATCCTCCGACGACAGTACTGGATCCCTCATGCTAATTCAGCAGCCAGAAAGATCATCAGAGACTGTATGGTGTGTCAAAGACAACGACAAAAGCCAGGTGAGCAAAAAATGTCAGATCTTCCTATTGACAGAATCTCAACTGATCTTCCACCATTGATTAATTTGGACCAATAGAAGTGAAGAGAAGGAGAACTATTGTTAAAAGACATGAAGTTCTCTTCACATGCCTAACCTGTCGTGCAGTTCACCTTGAGGTGGCACATCCTTGAGGTGGCACATTCTCTCAACACAGATTCCTGCATAAACGCCATCAGGAGATTTATCTGCCGCAGAGGACAAGTCAAGGAAATCCGGTCAGACAACGGAACCAACTTTGCCGGCTCAAATCGTGAGTTGAAGCAAGCCCTGTTGGAGCTAAAACAAAGCAAAATCCAAAATTGCTTAACACAAGATGGCATAAAATGGACTTTCAAACCTCCATATGGTGCCCATCCTGGAGGTGTGTGGGAGTGCCTGGTGCAGGAAATAAAGAGTACTGTGCTCCATCACAAACCAACAAGTACTAGATGATGAAGGCTTGCACACAGTTTTATGTGAGGTGGAAAGCTATATTAAATGATCGCCCAATTACACCTTCTTCTGAAGATCCCAATGATTTAGAGGCTCTTACTCCAAATCATTTGCTCCAGTTAAAACGTAAGCCTGTGCTTCTGCCAGGTTTGTTCAAACAGGAGGACCTGTACATGAGGAGACGTTGGAGGCAAGCCCAATACATTGTGGACCTGTTCTGGAAACGTTGGGTGAAAGAATATCTTCCTATGTTGCAAGTACGACGGAAATGGAACAAGACTTGCAGGAACTTTGCCATTGATGATGTGGTGCTTGTGGTTGACGAGGCTGCACCAAGAAATTCTTGGCCTATTGGACGCATCACAGAAACCATGGCAGATGCAAGTGGATTGGTTTGACGTGTTCCTAGTCAAGACGAGAACAAATGAGCTGGAGAAGCCGATTAACAAGATATGTCTCCTGCTGGAGGCTGTGTAGAGGCAACAGCAAATGTTTGTCTCCAACTGAGCTAAGTTCTAGAATCTCTGGCTCTACATTTATGATACTTAATTACTGACAAACTGAACATCTCATTCTGCTACATACACTTTTTTACACACACACAGACCATGCACATGGACAAAAGAAAACCCTGGACGTCATGGAATATTGACTTTTTTTTAATGTCACTAAGAAGACATGTATTAAAAAAAAAATCATGTATAACATGGACTACTGCATAAGTTGATGTTTAAATCAATTTTCTTCATAGAAAAATATTGAAGCGTTAAGTCTGCTAATGATATTAAATTTGTATTTGTTAAAAGCCATTTATGTAGATCTTAGATGTAATTCTTGCACATGAATTAGGGGCCGGGATGTCGTGGCCATTTAGGTTAAATTTTATGGATTTATAATTTGTACCAATTTAGTTTCTATTTTTTGTGTAGCTAGAATATATTTAAGTTGATTTAGAATTAACTTTGTAATTAATTTATGTAAATGGAATTGTTTAGATTGTTAATTGTTTAGACCCTCCCATTAATTAGAGTAATTAAGAACACACCGGGTGCTGGGTGGAGGTGATTTGTTTGGGAAATGTCTGGTGTGTTGAGGGAGGTTGTAGAAATTATTTTTTGACCACTTTTTTGGAGCATTTCCAGTTGGACAGGTTTATGAGATTAATTTTTGTTTTGACTACGTTTTAAGACACTTTAGTAATTATTTTTTGTCACCGTTTTTCCAAGAAATAAATCATATATTTTGTACAAACTCATAAGAAGTGCGTTCAAATCACAACCCCTGTTAACACCCACGGCCTTGGTTGGAAATTTTGGAAGCAGTTTGGAAGTAGAAGGCCGTGACACTTATCATAAAAACTGTCCTGTAAAACAAGGGCACAAAAATAATCCAGAGATTGCAGGGCAAAACAGAGACTGACAGGACAAACAACCATGCATGAGAACATTCAAACTCCATGCAGAAAGACCCTGGGCTGGGAATTGAACCCCGGATCTTTTTGCTGCAACAGTTTGAGAGAAGCCATAGAACAGCAGATGTTCTCCCAGCAGCTCAGCAGCAGAAGGCCTGCTTTTTGTCTTCAGAGGTCTGTGTGTGTTAAATCAGATTCAAAATGAACTTGTAAATGAGCTTATTTATAATCAGTTTTTAAAAAATATAATTAACAAGAGGAGTTAAATATTTAAGTGATCTTAAATCCAATAATTGAGTGTGTGTACATGGTCTGTATTCTCAGTTCCACAGTTTGTGGGCTGGGCCAGTGAATACCAGTGGTTGCTCCTTTAAGCAGTATGGCATTAGTTTGAGATTCAGCACCACACCAATAATGAGACCCAGGAGAAGGCTGCAGGCTGATGCCAACAGATGGCCACATTTTCCGAACTCAAGAGAGCTACTGGTAAGAGCTACCCATGCTAAGAGCAGTAAAAATATTTGGAAAAGACCACATATCGTCTTGTTTGCATGGCCAGTAGCAGTTCTCCAGAAGACTGGAAGGTAGCAGAGCAGTAGGAGGGATGCAATAGACTGGGGATGACATCAGTGCCAGATTCTCTGCTGCTCTTATAATAGATACATGAGATGTATTGGTTGTTTATGCATCCGTGAATATCAGTGTATAACAGTAATAAATGGAATGTGTGTCAGCCTCTATTGGTTATACAAGAATCAAAGAATCCTCTTTTCATGCTATTCATGTTTCAAAACATAGAGTAAGAAATAAGTATTCATGAACACACTGATAGTGTAATCCATTGTGGGTGTCTTAAATAGGTGTGGTAATACTTTTTGAAGGGATGTGCATAAGACTGTATTTATCACACAGTGATAAATATGATGTAACACCCATCATGAACATGAATAAGTCTTTATGAATATTTATAACTGTTGTCATTAGATATCATTATGTGAATAATGACATTTTTAATACAAGAATCATCTGTCATAGATATGTCATAACAGGTATTATCAAACTTTTAAAAGTTATCTGCGTATTGCATTATAATGCCATTTGTTATTAGTCTTAACTGTGTCACTCATGAGATCATTATAATTGTGTCATTAATGTTTTTCCTTACACATACTGAACTAGTTTTTAATGTTTTATGTGTGCATTCTAAGTTGGGAGTTGCTAAGTTTTAATGTAGTTTCATAATGTCAACAAAGATAACTGTAATGCATAATGTCCGTTCTGTGTTAAGAGCTGAAGGAGGAAAGCATTGAGTACTGGCAGTAGAGGAGGATGGCTCAGGATGGACTATGGTGGGATGGAGAGCCCAAATTAGGAGCTAGGAGCTCGGTGAACTCAAGTCTGCACTACAGGAGAGATGTCAGGCCTGTCCTGAATGCAGCACAATTTTGGACATGGTTGGACAAAAAACACAGCTAGGTGGTCCATAAGTTGGCAAGCATTATGTCATTTTTGGTGTGAAAACATAAAAAAAAATAAAATGACATAAAAAATTCAGTAAAATTCTATTTTGTAACCCCAAAATATCCAAAACGTAATAGAAAAAATTTCTCCGGTAAAACTCCAGATTGCATTGTAACATAACCACTATGTTTGTTTTTTTGATTAATATATTAAATGGTAAAAGTAGTGGGGATTTCATTATTAAAAATATTCCGAATTTCCACTGTGTAAAAAGCTGATTTTGGGTAGATCAGGTTTGGTTTCAGGTGTGTGAAAATTTTGTAATTAAAAAGGGGGCGTGTGCGGCGGCTCACAGGCAGCGAGGAAGACGCTCAGCGTCAGATCTGTGCAGCGGGAGTTTCGGCTTTATTAATTGTTTAAACCAAGAGAAAGCTAACGAAAAAGATAAAAACAACGATTAAAGTTCGCCCCAGCGCCGCAGATCGTGCCCAAGACTGGACCGAAGTTTGCACCCAGGAAACGCCGCCCGGTGCAAAAGGACGACGCCATTGCGCAGAAGACGCCACCGAGGGGTCGTGGGGGGGGAAAGGACGCTCCGGGTGAGATCTGGACTTTATTTTTTTTGGGGGGGGGGGGGGGGGGTTTGGTGGTACCACTCATTTTTTCTCATCTTTTTGGTTTTTTTTTGACATTTTGGATTTTGAAGGAAGCGAGACTGGGGAGTAATTCGGAGAGACGCTTCCAGGACGTTGATTTGAGAGTATGGGACTTTTAAGGACAAAATTCTCATAAAAAAGGAACAGGATTATGTGGACAGTCAATTATTTAGGTTTGGTTGATGACTCCAGTGAACGGGAATCTGACCGATGATTATTTTGGAGGGTTTTGGTTTAATGTTAAACATTAAATTTTCTGGTTTATGGAATAAATTATTGGGCTAAAAACCTATAAAGCTATTTTGAGTGGTTGCATATCTATTTCATATCGAGTTAAATTATGTAACACCTTTTACCTGATTTCCTGTGACGATAACCCCCTTGAGTGTAAGTGTGAATTCTGCTTTGATCAAGCCGAGTTTTACAGGCTAATGAGGAACATCTCTGCAAACCTTTGTAAGCTTTTCTTGGGAAAATCTCCAAAGATATGCTAGTGAAGTGTGTGCTAGTGTGTTTGTGTTACTATGGCCTTTTTGCTCCTAAGTAAGACAGACCTTCAGCTTATGTGAGGAGAGAACAAGATGAGGATAGGAGAAAGCATGTGACAGATGCTGCTTTTTATGCATATAGAAGCCAAATTAGGAGAAATATTTCCTTGATAACAACAGCAACATACTGAAATCAGAAAAGCTAATGATACTGCTGACGCTTTGCTCGTCAGACTCTCTAAATGCTGAGAGCTCGTCAAAGGTTTTGTTTTACAACTTTGCCAAAATTTGAGAGTGAAGTAGTAGTAGGGAGGAAGAAAAACAGGAGTCTGAAGATGAGCTCTTCATTCGCCCAATTCAACTGGTCACGTCGATTAAGATGTGAACTTGTACAATTCCAGCAGTTCACATTCAGCTTCAGGGCCTTATCTGAAATTAAAAAAGTTACCCTCTTCCTCAGCTTTGAAGTTTTTCTAAGCCACTCAAACGGTTCCATTTGCAGCATGTAGAAGCTAAAGGAGGCTTTGATTTCTGGAGTCGGCTTTGCCTGTCACTTTGCGTTACATGCTGTCTAATCTGCAGGCTAAGAGAGAGCAACACCAACATACTGTCTGCCTTTGCCGACCCTGTGTTTCAGACTGATTCACTTATTATTGGCTGTTACATGCAACAAATGATTAACAAACAGTGTAAGGCCCAGGCCAACACACTGCCACTATAAGGGAATGAAAAGTGAAGGTTTTGCAAAGGACATCTCTATAGGTTTGGCTGAAATCCATTGTGAGAGGAGACCTTTGAGGATCCACGTCTTTTGTTATTCTGGATAAAAGAATAATTAAAACTAAATTAAAGCATAATCATAAAAAGTAAAATAACATTTTAACACATAGCTTGCATTGGAGATTTCATTTTGGCAGTAATATGTTCTGGAGAGAATCAGTGTATAGTTTAAAAACAGAAAAATGATTTTGTTGTTACTTGAGGAGGATAAACAGGGTGAACAGACTGTTTACAAAAGTTAATTTAAACATCATCTGTTGTTTATCTATTTCAGTTGGAAAAGCTTAAAGTTTAAAAGGCATTTACAAACCGTAGAGTTCAGTGTAGGTTAATGGAGAGAGCTCATTTGGTCAGGCAGCTGACCAAGGTGTACCAAGCAGAGAGGTCATTTTGGCACATTTATCCAAAAATGTTTCCAAACTAAGCCAAATGCGTTTTCACATTATAAAAGTTTATCTGATCAAATAAAAAGGGCTGATTTCCATTGCAGAGATCTTTCTGCATATGAAATTGCCTTTCATCATAATATTTACCTTGTTTATCATCAAAATGTATCATTGTGGACAGCACAAAACCATAAAATGGAAAGAAAATAAAACAAATTGCATTCTTTTGTCTCCAGCTGAGGTGATTTTAGTGACGCAAATACAACGATTTATACTATTTATATTTTACAGTGTCCTTTAAGATGTTGTAAAGAAACTATAAAAGATTGTGGCTCTCTATCAAGCTCTTGTGGCTCTGTATTAAGCTCATCAGCAGAATAAATGTCATTATCCTGTTCAACTGCGCTCTGAGTCAGCCTGCCCCGCCCACCTAATGACGTTTACCTGTCTGTGATCCTGTTGTCCTGCCATACGTTTTTTTTTTTTCATTTGAGACTGAAGTTTTGACAGGACTTGAGAATCTCTGATAGGCAGAAGGGAGATACTCCTCATCATCATTATCTTCTTCCAAGCACGATCACCACAGCAGAGATGGAAATATGCTGACTAAAAGACGCACACCTCAAAGACTGACTGAGAGAGAGAGATGATGCTCTGCCTTCTCAAAACTAAATGTTCCTGGCTCTAAAACCATAAAAAACATTATCAATTCTACTATAAAGTAATGAATTACAATGAAGAATACTACTTTTAACAGTTGCCAAAAGACCGCATCCATGCTCTGTGAACAAACACCCCATAACAAACACCCTGCAAGCTAAAAAGAAAGCTTTTTAGCTTGCAGAAACGAAAAAGGGAAATGAAACACCTGCTTTGTTCTTATTTGCCTTATTTTACGCTCGTATCTCGACAGCTGATACCACGAAATATAAGACAAAAATAACTAAGATATCAGACTTGTTATCTAAAAATGCTTGTGATGGAAATCATTTAAGTGAAATTCTATTATGCTTTTCTTTAGGTGAACAAAGATGGCAGGTGCAGAATATATGCAAAGGACATCCAAGGCAGGTTAAAATCAGACAAACAACAGCAGTACCTTCAATATAAGCGTCAATCACCTTGAGCGTGACTTCTCAGGAGTCTAACCACAGACTGCCTCCCTGTGGTGCAGAGCCCTGCTTTTAAAGCCACAGACTCCGCCCAAAGAAAGTCCAATCAAGCAAAAAACAAAAAAACAAACAAACAAAAAAAAAAACTAAGCAATTACTTCCAACTCAAGTAAACTCTTAAAGTCTACAAATAATAATAATACTAATAATAACAATGAGAAAAAATAAATAAATAAATTTGTAATCAAAAATACAATATTCAATTTCATAGAAAACACTCAGTACGTTCTGATGACATCACTATGTCATCATGTGACTCTCCCGGCTTGCCACAATCCACAATGAGGAAAACATATCATCCATATAGCTATGGACAAGATCACTGATGGCTGTTGTTCTTGCAAGGCTGGGTAAGTCGGGCATTCATCGTTTTGCAGGTTACTTTTGAAATCAGAGGGTGATTCCTGTTATTTGTTGGCAAATGTTTGAGTGTGCCAAGGCCTGATTCACTGTACTTGGTGCTAGAGTGGCTAACACGAGTAACAGTTTAGTCAAAAGCCTTTTCCGCTAAAATACAATATTTAATGTATGTCAGATACACATTGCATATTGTTTAGCTAACGTAAGACTGTGTAGCAGACAGGCTTCAATGTGTAGAAGTTGCACTTCTACACATTATGCTGTACTGCCATTAAGCTGTACTTAGCTAAAAGGTGTTCATGATGGATGTGTTTATTTTTCATTTTCTTTGTTTTTCAGACAGAAATAAAGCAAATCAATAATACTTACACCAGCACACACTCCTTTGTTCTTGTTGATCCTACGAAGGTTAAGCTGCTCATGCAGTCGTGCACAAGCTTTGATTCAAGCAAGGCATTCTGCTTCTGATTTTGGAAATTTGTGAATTTTACTGCCACAAGTTGATCAGGATACCTGACATCACCAGTACAGATACCCCACTGGCAATGGAGAACCATTCTTTTTCGATTGTTGATGCAAAAACTTTCTGCCGGTCTGCAATGTAGCCTGGTGCTACATTAGCTTGTGTTTACTAACGCGCATACATTAGCTTGTGTTTGTGAGTCAGCCACGCACGTGGTAGCCACGCTACTACGTAGAATAAGCATCAGCCAATGAAACGAGGCCCCTGCGGTAAGGTCCATTTACAAAGACGATCGCCTCATTTCTTGAAAGGTCAGTCTCTTCTGACCTGACATGTCAGGTCAGCGCAACTAAATGGGTTGTTTAAGAAGTGTGTTATATAAAAGTAGGACTTGTCCTAAAGACCTTTAAATCTCGTCAGCTGTTTTTAAATGGTTGTAAAACTATAACATTTAGTGCAAAACTTGTAAAAACTTTTCGAAGGATTAAAGCCTCCTTATGCGGACAAGAAAGAAAAATAAAAGGCATGTGTACAGGTTGTTTACCTGTCGAGCCGCAAAACACGTGATTAGTTATCCCAGACCTACAAAAAAAAAAAAAAAATGTTTTTTCAAAGCAAATTGTTTAGTTTTTAATCTTAGCCAGGTTGTGAAATTACAAACAACCCAATCTGTGGAAAGATCTGCTTCTGACTGGATACAGATCGACTTACAGTCAAATTAAAAGTAAGCAAGGAAGATTGAAATCTTTAGTCCTCATATAAATTGAGAAGCAAAGGTTAAAGTTCAAGATGGAAGAGTTTTACACCACCAACAGGCAACACTAGCTTTACTTTCACTGAAAAAGGAATAAAATCTATTTTTGATGTCATAAAATCTGGGATCAAAGTTGTGTATTTTTATTATGCCATGAATGTACTATTATTGGCAGCAGCAATATAAAATGTTGTTTCTGTTTTATTGTTTTACATCTAAAGCTGATTTTAAAATTATTGGTTAATGCATATGAAATAGCAACAATAAATATCTTCTGGTACCAATCAGAATGAAGAGAACTTGTTATGTCTGTCCAGGAAAATGTGACTGATTGACAGAAAGCTTGACATGGGCCAGTATTTGTCTCCTGAGTTAATCATGGAGGTCAGTAACCTCAGGTTCTGGCTGAAGAACATTACTGTGCATGGCTTATTGATAGGTCTTCTATAATCGCAATGAACTGAAACATAATACTAGGCAAGAAAATGTTTTGTTTTATTAGTAAATTGACTTAAAAGTTCAGAAGAATCATTCTTCTACAATCTAAATAACACAAAAGAAAGAAAAAGAAGGACAAAATTCAGGTTATGCTGCTTTCATCCATAAGTGAAACAGGGGACAAGGATATATTAGCTACTCTTTAATCACACAATGTAAGAAAAAAAGGTCAAAGGGCAGAGCTGTGCATTTGTCTTATTCTTGCAGTGGAGCTGGCTCTCAATCAAAAACATACTGAACTGAACACAGAGGGGAGGTGTAGATCAGTTCCCATCTGCCCTCATCACCACGCTGGACAGAACCAACCAACTGACAAGGGCTACCTGCAAAGGAAATACTTTTCCTGCAAGGGAAATACTTTTCCTGGGATATTTGTGTCACTGTGATGCTTTGTTTGAAAATCCTCAAACTGAAAAAGCTTAATAATATGTTGGAAAACATATTAAATAATATTGGGTATTTGAACTATTAAAATAGGCAGTTATATACATCTATAGATGTCTCAAGTATTTGTAGATTTTAGCTATGCTATTGCAGTCAGTTATTGCTAACCTACCGGATGCCCACTGTACCACTGAGGACTGCTGATGTATTTTCACCACATACCAAGGATCAGATTGGAAGCAGTTTGTCACCATCTGGCATTTGGACTTATGCTCATTTAAGCCTCAATAAGCTAAATTTAATTTCTAAATATTTCATGTGTTCAAATAATGAGTCTCAATCTCAATGACTTGATGGTTTCTTTAGACAATAAACTTTTTAAACCAGTTTGAAAACTGAACTTGACAGCACTGTTTGACATCTAGAATCAATTGGAATGTGTGTGTCATCAGTATAAGAATGCATGGAAAATCTCTGGCTTGAAGGATGAAAGTCCAACTGTGGTAATGAATGTGTGTGTGTAGGTGCGTGTGTGTGTTCAGAACTCTGTCTATGTGTTCACATTTGAAGGACCTTCAGTGATTGACTCCTCATGTTGTAGTTGATGTGATATGGACTACAGTTAAGAATAAAACATTTCTCTGTTCAAATGAAGAAATGTCTGCAGAACTGCTATTCCTCAAGATTTGTCACACTTGCACTTGGAAGATGACCACTAACAAATAGACCACATGCTTATCTTGTGTGAAGAGCTCCTGAAGTACAAGTCAAATTTTGTCTTCACATATGAAAACCTTACAGTAAATACTGCTAAAAAGTTCATCTCATGTCCTATTCTGAAGGTAACTTCAGAATTGATTGTTTTGCAAATACTTAGGATATAGATACACATATACATATATGTGTATATATACATATATATCTATCTATCTATCTATCTATCTATCTATCTATCTATCTATCTATCTATATATAGATATATATATATATATATATATATATATAATAAATATATATAGATATAGACATAGTTTTAGCACAGATGCCAAAACTAAACAATAAGATATTACTTAAGGGAGGAACTTGTCTTTAAGGAAAATAATTATCAGACAGGACTGTGAATAATCTTTAAATAACTAATCAAGTCAAAATCTCCTTTTGATATTTTAAAAATATGATGAAAACATCCTAACCCAGCATTCTCTGTACTCATTTTTAGTAATAGCCAAGGGTATGATGATAGATCTTGCTAGCAAGATGACACATGATGCTAGCTTTGCAAAATCAAGGCAAATATTCCTTAGGGAAATTTTAAAAATATTTTGTTACTCAAATAATGTGACAGTGTCACAGGATATTTTATTCCTTACAGTTGTCACTGTATTGGAATTTCTTTTTTTTTTTTTGGCAAACTCTGAAATGTTTGTAATGCTAAAAAAAACATGGAAATGTTCTGTTTTTGCGTGTTTGTCCGCCGTGTTCACTGTGCAATTTTCTGGTTTCAACTTGTTTACCTATTTCTAATTTTGAACCATTAGTGCACATTTGCTGTCCAGATTTCTTAATAGCTATGAAACAGCCCCAGTTTAGCTCAGATAGGGATCTGTGAAAGGTAATTAGGCGCTAATGCTTAGATATGTGCTTACAAACTATCACAACTTATCAGTCACAGTTTGTTTTTCGGCTCCTCAGCAGTGTTGTCAGTGACGGTTACTGACGTCGGACCACTTTTATCAGTAACGAGTAATCTAATGCGTTGCTACTTCAAATCCAGTAGTCACACTACAGTTACTTATCAAAATCACTTTGTGTTACTGTGCGTTACCATTTTCTTTTGTAATTAAATTTTACTTCCACTACACGTCTTGGGAGTGACTACCGATTCTGTGCGACAGTATCAGCAGCGGCAGAAACATTAAAAATGGAGGGAAGGGGGAGATGCATTTTGTTGCTAGAAAAACAGAAACTATTTTGACTTTCGCTCACCAAGTTTGATTATTATAAGCGGCTTTAGGTTTGTTGTCTTTTTTAAAGTCGTTTGCAGATTTAATGAGTCACAGGTTGCAGCTTTTGGGCTTAAAATGCAGACATAAACCCCAGAATTTGTCTGACATTTTAGTTCGACTCTCCCTGTCCATCATTTCCCGGATGATCCGTCCCACTGTGTCTTTGTTAATATTTTACCTCTGAATGACATCAAGTTTCGCGTTGCACTCCAGAAAACCGCAAACATCGAAACTAATAGGAACAGCGCAATAAACGTAAAAAATTAATGTTTGTACTTATGCCTAAGCAGAATTTAGAGACCAATTAACTAAACTATAGTGACTTCAGACTGAGGCAGGAAGAAACCCGGAGAGAAACCTGCAAACATATTATTGATATATTGATATTTATGCAATTTAATTGCAAACCGTATTTTTGACATTTGCTGAAAGTAGTTTTGGCCCTAGTAGGCAAAACTACTTTAAGCAAAAGAACGGGGAGAAGACACAGGGCAAAGGTCAGCCAGCCATCTGTTTGGACTATGGGAGAAAGCCTGAGAACGCGGAGAGAACCCACTAATGTTCTTGGAGAACAAGCCATGAAGACAGAAGAACCCAGGAACTGATTCAAACCCAGGGAACGGTTTTATTCACAAAAAATGTGTTTTAATCACACTAACAGAATTTAGAGACCAGTTAACTAAACAGTTGTGATTTCAGACTGTGGCAGGAAGCTGGAGTGCCTGGAGAGAAACCTGCAAACAGGAAACCTGTCTAACCTTTTTACACTTTTGTCCCATAAATTTAAGTCACACACATGTTTGGTCCCAGTCCGATTTCTCCAGCCTCAAAATGGTTATTAATTAGGTCTTCTAGGATTTTTTTCTTCTTCTAAATTTGGCACCTTTGTCATCTTCCAGAGGAGGGGCTGAAGAAACATCTTTCTTTACTTCTCATAAATATAAATCAGTCCCAAAATGGACTGATTTATATTTTCTCGTAAATATAAATCAGTCCATGTTTTCACTGCGTCGCTGTCTGCAGTGAAGACATGCTCGTTCTCTGCCTTCACAGTTTTTTTTTCTGTCATTAGAAAAGAGTAGAAATTGGTTGAATCCCCACAGATAACAGAGGACAGGTGGTTCGTCTCTGTTCCACCTTCACAGTCTGCAGGAACAGCCAGGGTCCGGTTGGCCACAACTTGGTATCTCCTGGTTAACCTATGTCGAAAAAACACCAGGGTGTTGTTATTAGCCAGGCAGTGTTTTCTCTTTAAGGTTGACCCACAGCTTGAGCTTGACCCACAGTTTGCTCCCCAAATCCAACCAGTAATACCAAAGGGAAGCCATACTGGTTGAAAACATTGCCGGTGGAAGGGCAATCAGGGGGCCGTTGTTCAGTCGCTCTAGGAACGGAGTCTGACAGTTGGAGCAATAGCTTTTGTTATAAAGCTCTTTGTGTCTCTGCCAAGAGAATCCAAGTAGGCCAACAGAGACTCTAGCAAACATTTAATGTCGTTGACCCTCCCCACATCCGACGGCAGCTTCTCCCTCAGCTCTGTCAGAACTGGGGAAAGGTCTTTCGGACAAATATGTTTGCCAGGCTGGTGGACAGTGGAGCAGACGAGGCTCGCACAACAGGGGATGGACGATGCCTCCAGAGAAACCCTGTCCTGAGCAAGACATCTCGTGGTGATGCTCAGATTCAGGATACTCTGGAGTGCAGCGTTTACCCAGCTGTTGTGCAGCCCGTTGGAGACCTTGAAGTAGTTCTCCTCCTCTTGTCCGTGTCCTGCAGCTGCTCTCCTCCGGACAGCTGGGAGATTCAAGCCAATTCTGTCCTCTGAATTAAAGTCCAGGGATTGACATGTTTGTACTGATGTCTCTGGACAAACCTCCCAGCTGGGTTGGATTGTTCAGAGTCGGTCCCCCGTCGTCCCCTGGACGATAATCTTACTTGGTTCAGAGTCTGACATCCCACTGCCTTCCATCACCTTCATAGAACTAACCGACCCAGCCGGGCCAGTTTGTTCTTTTGATTTGGGTTGACGATCCATCCAAAATAAATCGTCCTCCTCATCTTGCTGGTAGCCTTTGCCTGAATCCTTCCCCGGAAAGAAATGGTCGCAGACTTTTTTTTATCCCAGTCATCACCTAAGCCCCAACCAAGGGGGATGAAAAATGGAACGAGAGCTTTCGATAATGTAAACATCCTGCTATCCACAAATATTAATATCACAGCTGCACTGCAGTTAATCCAAGCTAACAAACTATCCATTAAGCTCAGTTTCTTGCTGGAAGTAGTTCAAAAAGTTTCTATCTAAGGAAACCCAACAGATTCTATCACACAGTAGACAATCACTTCCATTGTGTCATTGACTTTACAGCAAGTCCTCAAACCGAGCATGCATAAAGTAACAGTATAGAGAAAAACTCCCCTTTTAACAGGGAGAAATGTGTTAACAAGCAATTGAACAGGTTTGCATAATAAAGTGGTTAGTGAGTACATGAAATTAAGGGAAACTGCTCATCTAGAGCGTAGGAAGAAGGATAGTGAAATTACAAACATTTCTCTGGGAAGTAATTGCTGTGGTGGCTGCTCATCATTATCATGGCCTGCAAAAATTGTCGTATTCTTGTGTTGGGAGAGAAGAAGCCATCCAAAGTCCCAAGGATAAAGGACTTGTTAATTAATGTTATCTGCGGCATGTGGCTGAGGTGAGCCTTTTTGGCATATTGGTAGGTGAGCGCCTCTGAGCCTGCATCATGGGGAGATTTCAGACAGAACTGACAGGAAATTGGCTCAACTGAGAAATGGGATATTCTGTTTCTCATGTTTCAAATGTCTCTTCAGGGTACAAGGGAAATGTTTGTTTTTCTGACAACACTCTTTCCTTCCAATACACATTCCGGTCGATAAGAGTCAGGGATAACCAGGCAAAATCTAGTCACACACAATAAAAAATAATTTAAAATGGGATATTAACTTGAACTGTACCTTCATTTGGATTGTCTGTCTCATTTCATGGCTGAGAAGTGAGATGTGCAGAGGTGCATTTTCAGGCAGTGTGCCTCCAACTTGATCTACTGGATCTAATCACTTCTGGCATATGTCAGTCACACTCTGCTGTTTAGAGACAAATGTAATAGCATGTGAAGAGAGCCAGAGCGAATACAGAGGTAATGGTCACAGTAAATGAGTGTGATGGAACCTTCACCCTACTGGAGAGCCACAAAACACACTCTGTTTTCTGATAGCAAGTGCACACATCGACAATGAGCACTTTCCTGTCCCCCAACAGAGCTAAAGTCAAAGTTCTTAATTTATGTCTGAATACTGATGAATAAATACCCGATAAGTCACATTAAGTCAAGTTAAGTTGTTTTGTGTAGCACATTTCAGCAACAAGGCAGTTCAAAGTGCTTTGCATGATAAAAACATCATAATCAATTATGAAACAATCAATAAACATTACATTTATTGTAATGTGGAGTGTAACACTTGGCTGTGTGTTGTTAAATGTCATCATCAAAATCGTATGGGTGTAAATGTTATAATTTACACACATTGTGTGTGTGTCATCTCCCGGTATCACACACACATTGCTCAGTGAATGTGTGTGTGAATTGATGAGTAACTGAATGTAGTTTGAAGAACTTTGTGATCCTCTGGACTTTATAAAGAGCTATAGTAAGGTTCAAATGTGGGCCATATTATTAATACTAATTTTATTATACATTACTATTTACATATTTCTTGGTATTAATTACTTACTTTTATGTTTTTTGGGCTTATCTTTTGTGATCTGAAGTCTAATAAAGATTTTAGGAGATTCTTGAATTTAAAGGCTTTAAGAACACTGCCAGACTGGGTCGTTTAAACAACAACAACAACCAGAAAACAGGTTGTTATTCTGGATTTGTAACTTTTATCACCGTATATGTTGCAATGCTTTAAGAGAAATCATTCTTGTTCCAAAAGATGATCAGAAAACCCTGAGTGGAGGGTAACACTCGGCTGTGGCACAGATCCACTGTTTACTGTGGAGTTGAGTTAATCAATTCATCAGCCTCCCTGTTTTGTTCCCTCTGAAGGTACACAGTCAAGGGTATTTAACTATGTGTCGTTGTTTAGCTTTTCTACATCATAACAAACAATTGTAATGTTCAGTGAACAATGAAAAATGCACTGTCTTTGTCCCCCAGTAGTACATGGCATGACCTAGTTTCTTGTACCCAGGGCAACACATGCAAACATTTCTTACTGTGAGCAGCACTGACTCTGCATAGCCCTCAGCATCTTGCAGGCATATATATTACTTTTGCAGTTAAATTGGACCAGGGAAAAATTAGTTCTACAATTTATTAGGTTTAAGCTGCGGGGATGAGCTGTCTTCACGGCCATTTGATATTCCTCATGCGCACCAGAGAGGTTCTGAGCAGGAGCACAGTCCTGGGGTTAGACTCATCCAATATATTTGAACATGTTCAGCTCAAGTGCAGACAGCAAAGGCCTCAGATGAACATTGATGAGCTTTGTGCAGTAGTTGTTCAAGCTGTATACTCTCCTCAGAATGTGCAGAATGGAATGACTGGCCCTGAAGGGCTAACAATTACAATTATTTGTGTGTGTAAACTCAGCATTATGATGGAACCTGTTGATGTCTGAGTGGTCAGTAGATGGCAGTGTGACGCAAGCCAATTCTGCAATTCCATTAGTTGAGTCCTATCTCCTCCTCCTGCAGCCCAGCCGGGCTTCTTATGTGAGAAGCTGCATCCAGTCTCTAATGGAATGTCAAGAAAACACAGCATTCTGTCTCCCTTTTTGAAATACTGAGTGACTTTAAACAATCTGCTTCTTAGTCCAAAAAGTAGAGGCAGAGCTGCGATTCAGGTGATCTTTATTTTCAGCAGCTTCAGTGAGTTCTCTGTGTCTGCTGTTCAGGCTGCTCACACCTCAAGGAAGAAAAGATAAAAAGGTAATTCCCTGGAAACACTCACTATTTATAGACTTAATGTAGCTGTTTTTAGTAAATGCACACAGTGTGTGAAATCCAAATTGTGCAGAGATAAGGCACTTGAGTAATTCTTGGCCACATACAATTTAAGTATGCTAAGAAAACAAAATTCAGTGTCACATGCTATTTCTCTTCTCTTCCATCATGATGCCCTTGCTTCAGAGGACACAGATTTAGCTGTGATTGAGGATGACCGAACATGATCAGATTGCCTTTGTCCTTACATATATGTCTTTAAGAGAAAATATTATGCTAACAGTTAGATTTTTATCTCAGTTCATATATGCAGTAAATACAGAATATTAATGAGAGTCAGTGGAGCTTCTCCTTAAAAGCTCTACTTTTTTTGCAGGTAAAACAAAGCTGAAAATTATTATTATGTCTGATTTAGATTAAAAGAAAATGTCCATTCTTATTTATATTTTATTAAAAACTAACATGCCAAAAATATGTATTCTCTTCTCTTTACTCAAAATCTTAATAATTTTATTAGGATAATATTTCAAAAATCATCTGCTGAATAAGATCTTGAAAACCGTCCAAACAACTGATTCCTAATGTTGTGTTAAATAACCACTGATTGAAGGGAGTCATGAACTATTAAAATAGTTGCTACCAATGGGTAGCAACATAGGTGCTGGAACAGAGGGCTGGGGGCACTTTATGGCCATGAAAAAAACTATATAGACATCCTTCTGCCAAATTTTAATTGGTTGAGTGATCTATGACCCTAATCAATAATTGATTTTAATTTCCGGTGTCAGGTTGTGCCCCTCCGTCACTTCCGGTGTCAGGATGTGGCCCTCCCCAGCCCACCCTGGGCCTGTTAGATGAATATTCCTTAGACATCTTTTGTTCCCATCTTTGTTTTTAGAGAACTCCTTCTGACCTCTGAGTTTTAAGAGTAATACAATAACAATCAGCGATAGATAATTATGAATAATGTATATAATACGTACTATGCGTAGATAGGTTTAAATAGATTCGGAATGTTGTAGTTACCTCTGGTATTGTGCCTGTGTTCATACCGGACAGGGGAGTGGGGGTCTGTTTAAGATACTATCTGCAGATAGTGGGTTGAAAAAAAAACAAAACAGGGTCATTCTTACGAGCTCTGGTCAGCGCACAAGGCTTTGTCAGTTAGTTTCCAAACAGTGGAAAGATAAGGTAGATACAATTTAAAAGTTCATTCTCACGTCCGTTGGAATATCAGCTTTCACCAGCCCCGTGTGTGTGTGGGTGTGTGTGTGTGTTGGTGTGCATGCGTGTGAAAAAAAGTGCGTCCCTGCAAACACATGCTTCTAAAGAAAACCTACAATTTAACTGCATTATTTATGGTAGCACGACTAGTCAGTGCTGACTACGAGTTTGTGATTTCCTTCATCCGTTTCGAAAAAACTGACACTGAAATTTGAAACTCTTGTAGATTTTTCTGTAACACTTTGTGTGACACATTTCAGTAAATGTTTCTCATTTCTACATGTACTTCTAAAGAATATGTGACTGGTAGTAAACAGAGAGGTTACTCAAATTTAACTTTTAGCTTTCTGCAGTTATAGAATTTGTCCAGAATTTTCCAAAATTTGTCCTCTCATCATTGTGAATGCTATTTTGTTCAGTTTTTTTCCTGCTGCTGAATCAACACTGATCTTCCCAGTGCTTCATGCTTTCTCCAAAATAGTAAACGTTGGTTTAAATACATTTGAAACTCAAGAACTTTTTCTATAACACTTGTTAGTGTGATACATGTCATTAAAGTTCCTCATCTGTAAATGTATTTCTTAAAAATATGTTATAGTCATTAAACAGCCCTAGGTGAGGCTACTCATATTTAAGTTTTAGCTTTCGAAAAAATTGATTTGTGTGTGTGGGTTATTTTTTTTAACACTGCACAACCACGCTCCAACAAGGAAAATTGTTGGGGGTTTTTTACCTTTAAAATCATCCACTTCTTTTGTCTCTGACTTATATTCTGAATGTTTCGAGGCCCTAATGTCACACACCCCCCCTCCTACAGCCCCTCCTCATCCATCATCTTACACACATGAGTGTGTGTCACTAACAAAATATAGTTGTTGAATTTTCCATTACTAGAGCTTATACATGATCAATGTAAATATTTATCAAACTGAATGACCATTCAGGTTTTATGTAGTTTTTTTTTTCTTTTGGTGTTTGTTGCACAAATTCAAATAAATGCTGGCTATCAACCAACAATTCAATCAGTGATTTATTTATTTTTCTTAATTACCCCCTCTCACATCTTCTGACAACCAGCCCAACTTATAATAACATTAACTAAGTTTGCTATTGATGCACTTTACCTAAAATAAACAAATATAAAAAATAAAACATACTAACTACACAACCATGCTCCAACAGTTGGTCACAACATGAATTGCTTTGTTACCGTTAAAATTATCTACAGCTTCTGTTCCTTGGCCTTAATGATGCTATCTGTTCACTAATGTTCACTAACAGACAGTACACCTCTTGTAAATGATAAGCTTATTGATGATCAATGTGAAACATCAGTAACGCATCAGTATGCGTTAAAGAAGATCATATCAGTCAGATTAAGTAAAATATCATGATACTCAAAGTAATCAAAAATATACTTATCTGAAAGGTAATTTCTTCTTTTCAGGGAGCTTAGACTGTATGAAAGGAATCATTGAAATATACTATGAAATATTTAATTTGCAGAATTCCGATAATAAAACTTCAATTGTGAATTGAAAGATTACATTGCATCCAGACACAAAAGAATCAACTGTCACTTAGTAATCATACTATTTAATTGACTAACAAGATCTGATCAAACGAGAAACTTGATTACCTCAAGGGACTTCTCACATTGGAGAATGAACCGTCTGACTTTCTTTAGCCCACTAAATTTAACCTTACCAAAGTTTTGCAGTACAGCAAGCAGGTACTGAATTTGAAGCGTGGATCAGATTCCTTCAGCCGTGTGCTGAACGAAGACTTCGGCCTATAACATAAAACATCAGACTCAAAAAAAGTTCAAGTGAACATCACTTAATTATCATCAACTTGTTGTTTGTATTCATCTTAAACAAGTGGCAGGAATGTTTGAATAAAAAAAAAAAAAAAAGCTTTATAAGTTCATATTTAAGTTGAGTCCAGGCAACAACTAAAATGAGATAAAAAGTGAACTATTGGAAAGTAGTGACATTATATATTTATACTTTCTTCAAGCGCGACTTGGAGAAAACTATAACAATAAAGTAATGAGATGCTAACAGCTCTTACTACAGCCTTGCTTAACGCCTCTCCATCTATCCCAACACTAGACTGTGTCATACTGTATCTTAAAGCACCACCCACTTTAGTTTAATTTTTTTTCCTAATTTGACCGGGGGTTTTCAGTGCCAGTTTATGGTGAACTACAATAAGTTGGATTTTCTGTTTGCCTGAAAAATGAACTTTTGAGGTTACAAAAAAAAAAAACCCATCTTTGCTTTCATCCACCCATAAAACATTGCTCATCATTTCTCTTCAGTCCTGTCAGTTGGACAAATTGTAACCTTTCTTACTTTAGTTCAGTTGATTTATAAAATGCTAACTAATTTATAAAATGCTAACTTACAATAGGTAATCTCAAGGCAATTTACAAAAAAAAGGTCATTTCCATTCGACTTATCAAACAGCGCAGCAATTTAAATGTATTATTTCAGTCAATAAAAAAAAAGTTAAGTTATCTGAGTTAAAAAATGCAGATTGCATCATGCCATTGACTTGTCATTGACTTGACTTGTTTATATCCTTCTCCCTCTTCAAATTACTTTTACCCTATAATGCCTGATTTTATCCATATTTTCAGGGGAAGCCTGCGGAACCAACATGTACATTTGCTGCCTTCTTTCTTTGTTTCTCTCTTTCTTAGACTAGAACCATCACAAAATGAATAACCTCACTGATTAAACTCTGAAATGAATAAAGAGTCATTCAGTTACTCAGAATCAGCACATTAACTCTTTAAGATGACTAGAACAAACTCCTCCGTTGAATCCATGGTGTTGGCATCACTTTATTACAAATGACGGTAAATAATTGGAAATGTAGAAATATAATTCTACTGAGATGGAACTTGATCCGCTATTACTGGACACAACCGGAGTTCCATAAAGTCTGGTAGTAAAAGTCACAGGAAGACAGAATCAGAACGCATCATGCTCAGCCGATCCGCCTCCAACGTTGTTTATTATGTCATAGTTTTAACAAGAAAGAAAAACACAGAGTACAACCGGTAAAATTGTTGCTTTATAAATGACAACAGTTGGAAGTGTACATTTTATCTTTAGGGTTTTATGTAACGCCATGCTAAAAAGCTACATTATTGTCTGTGAATAATATCACTCTGAACAGAAATCCTAATCATCGATCAGTATTGGATCTGCTCTTCTCTTCTTCTGCAGCCCCTGGATTAACAGGAACAACTGATGTTTGCCCGTTCTGTAGGACACAATTCCCCTGTAAGAAGAAAAAAAAAAAGATTTTGTTTCTTTTACATTGTTTTTAGCGCCCGCAAATGATATTTTAATAAATTAAAATAAAAGTTGTTCATTTACATTATATATGTTTAGACCAAAAAGAAAAGTTATACTTATTCAGAGGAGAAAAGTTTTCAGTCATTTTAACAAGCTTCAAATTTTTTTAAAAGTTTTGACAAACCTTAAAGTGTGTTCAGCTTGTGGAGACGTTTCAGTGAAGTTAGCATTCATGGAGGGAAACTTGTTGTTGTTCTGCTCAGTCAGAATGTTGCCGATGTCAGAAAAATCTGCTGTCATGTCATGAGCTGGAAAGAAAATCAACAGACGTGTTTGCAAAAAGAAGTTACTTCAGACTTATAAAATAATTTTACGACTTTGGTTATGCCTGTAGAATTTAAACTGAGGTAACGCTGAACAATAAATCGTTGGGTAAATAGTTTGGAAAAGAGGAGACAAGCTACCCTAAATGGCTGCAAATACAACCATTGCTGAAAATGAATCAAACTCATCTAGCATCCTGTAATGTTTCACCTCTCTGCAACACTTTGAGTCACCAAGCTTTATTCTTTTTTTAAACCCTACCTATTTGATCAGTTTGATTTCAGAAGGGGATCGATGACATTTTCTATAACAGAAACATAAAATGAACTCATTTTACATCTTTAAGATGACTAGAAGAAGACTCACTGTGTACACTGAGGGTGACGAGTTCGGTCAAAAGTAAAACATTCAGGATTCCCAAAGTTGCAGCTGCACCGAGACAGAGCCTCTCTTTGGAGTTGCTCTAACCCTAACAAAAACCTTAACCTTAGCAAAATTGAATTAAATACATACTAGATTTCTCTGTAACTTCATTCTTACCTGTGTTATTAGATGCAGTTTGTCCAACAGGTTCCATGTTGACGTAAATTTCCTCCATCGCTTCAGACTCTGTACTGGCTTTTAACACTGACTATAAAATCCGCCGCAGTAGTTGAACTAAGTGAAAAACTGTGGAAAAGAGGTGAGATGTCTGCTGTTCAACATAAAAAACTAAATGTACTTTAGAGATAACAACCAAATAAAGAAATTCATGAGTGCAGATTGAGTATTATTTTCTTAAATATCTTACGCAACACAAAATTCCTGAAGATTTCAATAGTTTCAGAAGTTCATATTTGCTGATTCGGTTCTGTATCAATGGCTATTTATTTCTCCTTTTTCAATGTTTTCCTTCAGCTTGGCTAATTCTACTCATAAACACATTACACTTTTCTTTGGGTGACAAAATAATTGACATTCATGCACAACATTGCGGTCTACCGAATGGTATCAAAAACATTTTTTAAAATAGTTTTAAATCACTGATATAAGGATGAAACATACATCTGATGTTGTGATGTTTCTGCTCTTTGTGTCCAAAAATATTTCCTAAAGGCAAATAAATTGTTGGAGCAGATGACCGGTTCCCTCCTTGGTCATATGGACCCAACAGTTTTACAGGCCTCATTCTGTCCTGGTACAACTATCATCTTTTAACCCTGTTTCTTGTCCAACAGCAGAAACACTTACATTAAGAAACCAGAATTGCATTATTACCAAACTTCTATAACCTCTGGATCGAATAATTAAGGAATTAATTTTTCCTTAATTATTATATTAGAATTAATTAATATAAATAAAATATATTTATTGATATTTTAAAAGTATGTAGTTATAGGACTGCCATCTAGTAAAAAGCTGCATGATCTGGCTAGTTGTGTCTAAAACCTCAGTCACCATGTTTCCTCTTCTTCTGAAACAACCACAAGGCAGATCAACAGGTGTACGGAGCCTGGTGCTGCAAGGTTTGAGACCTTGTCCTGTTGTGGGCAACGGGGCCCGACTAATACCCGTGGTGAAACGGACGGCGGAGTCCGGCAAAAACAGGCGCTTAGATTCCATGATGTGATAGGGAAAGGGATAAGTAAAAATTAGCCAATAGACAGTCTAAAATCAAACGACTGGAAGTATGTCAAAGATCAGGATCTGCACAAAGTAAAACATTTAGATAAATGGATAACAAGTTATAAATTTGACGGCCATCTAAATTAATGTTTTGATTGTTTATTCTATGTTACATGACTTTGTGTTTTTATGTTTGTTATGATGTAAAGCACTTTGAAATGCCTTGCTGCTGAAAAGTGCTTTACAAATAAAATTTGATTGATTGATTGACAAACAGTTTGCTTTGTGAAGCACTGCCTCACTGAGAGGCTAACATGCCAATCGGGTGCAAGTTGGGCAGGTTAAAGTCAGAGAAACCTGAGACTGCCTTTCAAAGCATGCTTTAGACCAGCAAGCAAAATAGTATAATATCGGAGTTTAAGAGATACAGGATAGAACATTTGACTGAAACAAGACATTGCTCAGGAATTCAGACTGGGAAGCTGACTGGCAAATTGCTAGCCAAGTATGTGGAGCAGAAAAATAGGTTGGATTTACTTAAATTTATGCAAACCAATTGCCTCAAAAGATTCAATTACTGTAACATATACATAAGTAGTTATACTGTGACTTTGGCAACCAATATTCTTAAACTCATCCAAAATATTATTCTCTGCAAAACTTCTTTTATTTTCTGCCTTCAGCAGCAGCAATATACACTGCTCAAAAAAATAAAGGGAACACTCAAATAACACATCCTAGATGGACAGTTTGATTTCACAGAAGTTTGATTTACTTGGAGTTATATTGTGTTATTTGAGTGTTCCCTTTATTTTTTTTAGCAGTATATTTGCTGCATACATTAAAGATACACGGTCTCATTATTTGACATAGATGTACTGTTCAAAACCTTTTGGTTTGGTTGAGCAGAAATGGTGTGGTGTATGGGCATGTTAAAATGTTAAACTTTAAGCACACAAAATGTTCACTACTTTCCAATAGTTCACTTTTTATTTTATTTTAGTTGTTGCCTGGACTCAACTTAAATATGAACTTATAAAGCTTTTTTTTTTTTATCCAAACATTCCTGCCACTTGTTTAAGATAAATACAAACAACAAGTTGATGATAATTAAGTGATGTTCACTTGAACTTTTTTTGAGTCTGATGTTTTATGTTATAGGCCGAAGTCTAGGTTCAGCACACGGCTGAAATCAGTACCTGCTTGCTGTACTGCAAAACTTTGGTTAAATTTAGTGGGCTAAAGAAAGTCAGACGGTTCATTCTCCAATGTGAGAAGTCCCTTGAGGTAATCAAGTTTTCTCGTTTGATCCAAGATTCTTGCTTAGTCAATTAAATAGTATGATTACTAAGTAACAGTTGATTCTTTTGTGTCTGGATGCAATGTAATCTTTCAATTCACAATTGAAGTTTTATTATTGGAATTCTGCAAATTAAATATTTCATATCTTTACCCGGATAGTAAACATAAGAGAAGTTTAAGATAATAAATACTAAGGATAAGTTCATTTATTCTATTCTTTTATTTCAATTAACATTTCAAAGTTCATATAAAGTTATTAGAAAATATGTTGCATTAGTTAAAATAAGTTATGTTTATTTTGTGGGGAATTGCCAGCGAAAATTGTATTTTCCTACAGGAGTATGGTCTGTGAAGGTAGCACAAGTGTGAAAAAAAAAACGGCAGGAGAGGGTGAGTTGAGTTAAGCGAGGGAAGGGAGAGCACAGGAGGAACGGTGGGCAGGCTTTGAAGTGAGTCAGCTTATACTTGTCCTTAAGAGAAGTAATAATTGATAATATGCAACTCAGCAGGACACGGTATAGTTTCGGCTAGAAACTGTTGGACTGTGTGTTTGTTTTGTTTACGTAATTCCTCGTGAGTTAGAGCGAAGCTAACCTAGCTGTTCGCTAATATGGACTTCTGCAAGTTGCTGTTTCGCTGCTAAAGCGAAACTTAAAGAGCTACAGAAGATCGTTGCCGGACTGGCTAATGAGAGTCACTCTTGAGCGCCCGCGTCGCTCAGGGCTGTGGATGTGGAGCGCACCAGACAACCGCATCTTTCCTGAGTTGCTATTTCTTTGAATCGCTTAGAGGTACTTCTGAGCGCAGAGGTATTGCCTGGAAACTCACCATTACATACGGTACAGAGTTGCATTTCCATATTTTGCTCTTGGAGTGAAGAGGCTCTGGACTGTTGAGTCGGTGGGACTCCTACTTTCATGAGCATCTGCACAGGCCTGCAACGTAGGGAGAATTATTTTTTGCCGGCATTAGGTTTAGTTTTAGTATAGCGCGTTATATAGCTGATGTTTTATCCGGTACATGCATATTCATTGTTCAGTTGAAATAATGCTTTGTTTTTTTCTGTTTTGCCTAAAACCCCAAACCCTGCCATTTCCTTATTTTATTATTATTTTTGCCTAATTAAAGGAGGGTTACAATGTCTACTTTACATGGTGTGTAATTTACTTTATTAGCGTCCAATGCTGATTGATCCAAAAGCATTAGAGAAAGATACAGATTGAAAAAGTAATTGAGTATACTGAAGTAAAGAACCCACCCTCACTTATTTCTGACATTGCTTAAGTGAGGGCTACAATAGTATATATATATGATTCCTTTCATAAAGTCTAAGCTCCCTGAAAAGAAGAAATTACCTTTCAGATAAATATATTTTTGATTGCTTTGAGTATCATGATATTTTACTTAATCTGACTGATATGATCTTCTTTAACGCATACTGATGCGTTACTGATGTTTCACATTGATCATCAATAAGCTTATCATTTACAAGAGATGTACTGTCTGTTAGTGAACATTAGTGAACAGATAGCATCATTAAGACCAAGGAACAGAAGCTGTAGATAATTTTAACGGTAACAAAGCAATTCATGTTGTGACCAACTGTTGGAGCATGGTTGTGTAGTTAGTATGTTTTATTTTTTATATTTGTTTCTTTTAGGTAAAGTGCATCAATAGCAAACTTAGTTAATGTTATTATAAGTTGGGCTGGTTGTCAGAAGATGTGAGAGGGGGTAATTAAGAAAAAAAAAAATCACTGATTGTATTGTTGGTTGATAGCCAGCATTTATTTGAATTTGTGCAACAAACACCAAAAGAAAAAAAAAACTACATAAAACCTGAATGGTCATTCAGTTTGATAAATATTTACATGGATCATGTATAAGCTCTAGTAATGGAAAATTTAGCAACTATATTTTGTTAGTGACACACACTCATGTGTGTAAGATGATGCATGAGGGGGGTGGGGGTGAGGCCCTGTATGTTTCTACGGCCTAGAAACATACAGAATATAAGTCAGAGACAAAAGAAGTGGATAATTTTAAAGATAAATAACCCCCCAACAATTTCCCTTGTTGGAGTGTGGTTGTGCAGTGTTAAAAAAAAATCAACTTTTGGGAAAGCTAAAACTTAAATATGAGTAGCCTCACCTAGGGCTGTTAATGACTAACATATTTTTAAGAAATAAATATGGATCATGTTACATATTACGGATCAGCACTATCCTGATCCAGAAGGATCCATCAAAGGGCTGAATCCCACCCAGCTACCGACCAATAACCTGTATCTCCACAACCTGGAAGCTCATGTCAGGCATCATATCGGCCAAGATAAGCAAAGCAAACACATGGATAAATACATGTGCACGGCACAGAAGGGCATTGGCGTAGATAGCAGAGGAGCCAAACACCAACTCCTTGTAGACCTCATTTGTTCCTCATTTACAGATGAGGAACTTTAATGACATGTATCACACTAACAAGTGTTAAAGAAAAAGATCTGAGTTTCAAATGTATTTAAACCAACATTTACTATTTTGGAGAAAGCATGAAGCACTGGGAAGATCAGTGTTGATTCAGCAGCAGGAAAAAAAACCTGAACAAAAGTAGCATTCATAATGATGCGAGGACAAATTTTGGAATATTCTGGACAAATTCTTTAAGGAAAGCTAAAAGTTAAATTTGAGTAACCTCTGTTTACTACCAGTCACATATTCTTTAGAAGTACATGTAGAAATGAGGAACATTTACTGAAATGTGTCAAAGTGTTACAGAAAAATCTACAAGAGTTTCAAATTTCAGTGTCAGTTTTTTCGAAACGGATGAAGGAAATCACAAACTCGTAGTCAGCACTGACTAGTCGTGCTACCATAAATAATGCAGTTAAATTGTAGGTTTTCTTTAGAAGCATGTGTTTGCAGGGACGCACTTTTTTTCACACGCACGCACGCACACACGGGGCTGGTGAAAGCTGATATTCCAACGGACGTGAGAATGAACTTTTAAATTGTATCTACCTTATCTTTCCACTGTTTGGAAACTAACTGACAAAGCCTTGTGCGCTGACCAGAGCTCGTAAGAATGTTTTGTTTTTTATTCAACCCACTATCCGCAGATAGTATCTTAAACAGACGCCCCACTCCCCTGTCCGGTATGAACATAGGCACAAAACCAGAGGTAACTACAACATTCCGAATCTATTTAAACCTATCTACGCATAGTACGTATTATATACATTATTCATAATTATCTATCGCTGATTGTTATTGTATTACTCTTAAAACTCAGAGGTCAGAAGGAGTTCTCTAAAAACAAAGATGGGAACAAAAGATGTCTAAGAAATATTCATTTAACGGGCCCAGGGTGGGCTGGTGAGGGGCACATCCTGACTCTGGAAGTGAGGGAGGGGCACAACCTGACACTGGAAATTAAAATCAACTATTGATTAGGGTCATAAATCACTCAACCGATTAAAATTTGGCAGAAGGGTGTCTATATATATTTTGCCATGCCCTGCCCGTCCACTGGTCCCAGACATTTAGACAGGCTGCACACAACAATCTGTGACTGACATCTGTCTGTGTATATGCAGACAGAGGTACAGATAAAGCCTACAGCCTTGAGATCTGGACCAAATCTAAGACTCCAGATCATAGCAGTCACCCAAATGTTTACACACATGCAGCAGCTCTTGGTCAGGTTGGGATCATGAACCAGTCTGACATCTGCAAAAAGGCTTCGACTCTGATCTGGTCCAGGTTCGAACCAATTCTGCCTAAAAATTAAATGAGATTTCTGTATTTCTGTAGTTCTATTTGCAAGTATAGAACTGTGATGATGTTTTTTTTTTTTTTGTTGTTTTTTCAATCGCGTTGGGGAAAAAAACCAACAAAAAAAAACAGACATCGGGCCCAAGTCCGTTTACGGGTCTGGACCAAATGCTCACCCACACTTTGCCCATGCAGAGCAGATCATTTTTGTTCTCATCTAAAAATTATTGCGTGTATTTTTTTTTTCCTCTTTGCTCTTCCATCAGTAGCCATAAGTATTGATGGCGACTGATGGTTTTCAGGTTTCTGTTGGCTGTTGAAATAAATTTGTGTCTCCTAAATAACAAGCACATTAAAGTTTATTCAAAATATATATATATATATTGTTTTTAATAGAAAAGTATTGTCAGCAGTCTGATTGGTTATCTGTCCCACTCAGACATCTCTTTCCTGCACAATTTGTGGAACATGCAGCAAATATAATCCGTGCTGCTGTAACCGGATCCTTTCTGCATTGTGCTGGTTTTAAGTGATCAGGCCGTGACACCGTTTGTCTTTAAAATGATAGTTCCTTGATTTACTTTGACAAAAACAACATACAGAAGACAAATGTGTTATAGGCTGCCGCTCCAAGTCCTCTCCCACAGGACAACATGACAAAAGGGTGGCGGGGGGGCCATGTTTCACGATTTTTAAATAAGCAAAATAAACCTTTTTATACAACATACGTGACAAAAACAACATACCAAGCCTACATTTGCGGCCTAAGGGACGCAAACATTTTAAAGACAATACCACAGAAGAAGAAATAAAAAGGAGGGGCTTCCGCTCTTAAAGAAACATGGTTAAAACAATGACAGAGATAAACCATGCAGAGCTCACACTCACAGGATCGGATTTTATTTTAGTTTTTATTTCTGATCATTAAATTTGCTTCAGTCTTTTTTTTTCTTTTTTGTTTTAAATTTAGAAATCTGTATATATATGTATAGTTTCAGGTATGAAAAACTGGACAGCACCAGGGCCTGACATGAGCCATGCCTACTGGCTAAAGAAGCTCACTGCCCTCCATGAGCAACTGGCAGCTCAAATGAACAGCTGCTACAAAATGGGACTCACCCTGAATGGTTAACTGAAGGGCGCACTATCCTGATCCAGAAGGATCCATCAAAGGACTCAATCCCACCCAACTACCGACCAATAACCTGTATCTCCACAACCTGGAAGCTCATGTCAGGCATCATATCGGCCAAGATAAGCAAAGCAAACACATGGATAAATACATGTGCACGGCACAGAAGGGCATTGGCGTAGATAGCAGAGGAGCCAAACACCAACTCCTTGTAGACCACACAGTTGCCAGAGACTGCAAAACCCGACACACCAACCTGTGCACGGCTTGGATCGATTACAAGAAAGCCTATGACTCAATGCCACACAGCTGGATCATTGAATGCTTAGAGATGTACAACATTAACAGGACTCTGAGAACCTTCATTGCAAACTCAATGGGGCTGTGGAAAACCACCCTTGAAGCCAACTGCAAACCACTTGCACAAGTGTCCATCAAATGTGGCATATACCAAGGAGATGCTCTGTCCCCGCTACTGTTCTGCATAGGCCTGAACCCCCTCAGCCAAATCATCAATAAGACTGGCTACGGATACCGACTAAAGAATGGAGCCAACATCAGTCACCTCCTCTACATGGATGACATCAAGCTGTACGCCAAGAGTGAGCGAGACATCGACTCACTGATCCACACCACCAGGATCTACAGCACGGACATTGGGATGTCATTTGGACTAGAGAGGTGTGGTCAGATGATCACAAAGAGAGGGAAGGTCATCCGCACAGAAGGGGTCTCACTCCCAGAAGGAAGAATAGCAGACATAGAGGACAGTTACAAGTACCTGGGAATACCAAGAGCCACAGCCAAATACCTCCAACGAATAAGGCAAGTCCTGAGAAGTCAGCTCAATGGCAAGAACAAGATCCGTGCGATAAATAGCTATGCCTTGCCAGTAATACCCTGCAGGAATAATTAGCTGGCCAAAGGAGGAGATAAAGGCCACAGATGTTAAGACTCGAAAACTACTAACAATGCCTGGAGGGTTCCACCCCAGCACCCTGAGACCGTACACGAGCCGCAAGGAAGGAGGCAGAGGACTAGTGAGTGTGAGAACCACTGTCCAGGATGAAACATCCAAGATCCATAGCTACATCAGGGACAAAGCCTCAACAGACAATGTGCTCAGTGAATGTCTCAGACAACAGGGAACAGAAGTTGAGGTGCTGGAGGTACCATCATGGGAGGAAAAACCCCTACATGGGATGTTCCACCAGCAAATAACCGAGGTGGCTGATATCAGAAAGTCCTACCAATGGCTGGAAAAAGCTGGACTCAAGGACAGCACAGAGGCCCTCATCCTGGCCACCCAGGAACAGGCCCTAAACACCAGAGCAATAGAGGCCCAGATCTATCACACCAGACAAGACCCAAGGTGTAGGTTGTGCAAGGAGGCCCCTGAGACAGTCCAGCACATAACAGCAGGGTGCAAGACGCTGGCAGGGAAAACGTACATGGAACGACATAACCAAGTGGCAGCCATAGTGTACAGAAACATCTGTGCAGAATATGGACTGGAAGCCCCGAGATCAAAGTGGGGAACACCCCCAAAGGTGGTGGAGAATGGCCGAGCTAAGATCCTGTGGGACTTCCAAATCCAGACAGACAAAATGGTAAGGTCGAACCAACCGGACATTGTCGTAGTGGATAAGCAACAGAGGAAAGCCGTTGTGGTGGATGTAGCAATACCGAGTGACTGCAACATCAGGAAAAAGGAGTATGAAAAACTGGATGAAGACCGCCTGGAAGGTGAAGACCACAGTGGTGCCTGTGGTCATCAGGGCCCTTGGGGCAGTCACCCCCAAACTGGAGCAGTGGCTACAACAGATCCCAGGAACAACATCAGACATCTCAGTCCAGAAATGTGCAGTCCCTGGCACAGCCAAGATACTGCGCAGAACCCTCAAGCTCCCAGGCCTCTGGTAGAGGACCCGAGCTCAGAGGATAGGAACCACCCGTGGTGGGTGAGAAGGGAATTTAATATATATATATTCCAACAGGTCTCGGCGCACAAAATGTCCTTCTCTTCTGTTTGCTAGTTTGAGTGCCACGGTATATATATATATATATATATATATATATATATATATATATTATATATGCTGCTCAAAAAAATAAAGTAAACACTTTAACAACACAATATAACTCCAAGCAATTCAAACTTCTGTGAAATCAAACTGTCCATCTAGGATGTGTTATTTGAGTGTTCCCTTTATTTTTTTGAGCAGTGTATATATGTATATGTACGTAACCTCTCTTTACTGTTAACGACATTTAGAGATCTATTTTGTCAAAACATCTTGGACGTAGTGAGTCTGTGTGAGTCCGTGTAGGTGCGCACGCCAAAGCCTAAATGTTATTCGTCAGTTTACTTTTGTAAATATGGCGGCTTGGTGCTTTTTCTGTAAGCTAAAAATTAATCTCTATTATTACAGAGCATTTAATAGCAAACAATCATCAAATCTAGCCAGACTGCAGCGCATGGTAGATCAAAAATGTTGTCCTCCTAAGGGATGTTTACTGTTTACTACGGGACAAATTGCAACAAACCCATTGAATTTATTGGCAGGTGCCATCGTATCAATTGAACAAGTGCGCGCGCCTGACATCCAAAGTGCATAATAGAGGTGACGAAAACCCCCACCCACCACCACCACCTCAAAAATGAATCCGGTGCCGCTGGTCCTGTGTGGACCGTAACAATGTCAAGAGACTTTCATGTCTCTATGGTAATGCAGAAACACAGGGTGTGCAGACTGCTTTCTAAAGTTCTCCAGTGAACTGGTTTAGAGCTAAATCTTCCTGGCCATCAGGTTAAAAGAAAGAGATTCAGAGCTCTAGTCTCAGTTGGAGGCTTTGGGATTCAGGTCTTGGTTTTGCGTTTCATGCAGGGGGAGTTTGGTAATGAGCAGAAGGAATGCTTAGGAGTTAATTCTGATCAGATTGTAAATAAAAATGGATTCCAACAAGAGAAATCTTCTATTGTCTATGTCCATAGATCTGATACCTGTTTCATCAAACACAGCGCTTACAGAAAAGATACCTGAACAAATATTTAGATAGTTGGCTGCACAGTGGTGCAGTTGGTAGCACTGCTGCCTTGCAGCAAAAAGGACCTGGTTTCCACCCCCAAATGGGCTCAGTTTGCATGTTCTCCCAGTGTGTGTGTGAGAGTTCTCTCTGGGTACTCTGTCTTCTTCCCATAGTGCAGAAACATGGCTGTGAGGTTAGTAGGTATCTTTAATTAGGTGTGTACATATGTATGTGCATGTTGGTCCTGTCTGTTTTTGCGTTGCCCTGTGATGCCCTTAATGATCTGTCCAAGGTTACCCCGACTCTTTTCCAATGGAGACAGACACCAGCCCTGCAAGGACAAGCAGGTATAAAAGATGAGTAAGGTTTTCTTTATTTTGGTGGCTTGGTCAATATTATAGTCAATAATGATATTTGTGATTTTTAGTATGAGTTTGAAAATTGTATGTTTGGTTTTTAAAGAATTTGATAATGTAAGACCATATTTACAAAGTAAAATATTTTCAGGTAATGTTTTATTATATTGCTTTTGTAATCTTTCATGTCCAAAATTCTAATTTGAATGCAAGTTGATCAATTGCACATCCTCATCTGTCATGTAATGCCATGCCTTCCTAAAAATAATGGCCTAAGTAATTTTTTTGCCAAAGGGGATTTTTTTTTTACCTTAATCTTTTGGCAAAGAATGACTTGGGCCAATTATTTTAGGAAAGTGACAATATGTAGCCCCATTCCTCCCCCCCACACACAAAAACAACACAAAACGTTTGTTTTGGTTGCTCTTAAAAGGCACTACTTTCTCAGTTCTGTCCTCTGAAAATCTTTCATCCATTGGCTTCAGTGGAAAGATGAACATTCTTTGTGTTTCAGGGCATCTACTTGGCTCTGACACACCACAGTTAAATGAATAAGACAGTAATTATTTAGACCAAGGTTAAGTCATAAATATGGATTTAATACTTGATCTCTATAGCTCGGTGAAAACTGTACCTCATCAGAGCCATTCCTGAAAGAAAGCTTCCACTGTCTTGGTGAAGAAATTATTTGCTGTTGATATAATGAAATCCAGCTGCCCAGAGGCAACATGCTCCCCAGATTCTACTCCACCATAAGAAACAGCTGTTCATTATCACCTGGGAGCATCTGCCCTTGGTGATGTGTTTTATTTTGTTGTTACTGCAGGCGGGTATGCATCTGTTTTTCTGAATGATTTACTAAATGTGCAAGATTTTATCAGCACATTGACAAACACATAAAAACCACATCATGCTGTATAATGTCTATTATGTTTTTCATAAAGGTTATTAAAAACATATTTTTCCAAGTTGATCACCTTTTAAGACTGATTAAAGACATGTCCTAATTAACATTTGGTGTTAATTTTAATATATGTTTTAATTTGGACCTGTAATTACAGGCTGTAGTAATGCATTTTCAGTGGTTATTTCATTGAATTCATCAGCTGTTGTGTTTCATTCAGTTGTATCGGATAGTTTGTAAGAGACAGAGCAGCTCTTGCACAATGTTATTAGCTGGTAAAGGTCAATTCCCTCTTAAATGCATCAAACGGCCAGTATTCTTGCACAAATGTGACCAAGGAACCCTACCCCTGCAGGGCTGGTTGAGGCAAACCTCAGGGACAGCTCTCTGCCAGGATGGTAATTCGCTCTTTGTGCTCTGGGAATACTGACTTTGTATTTGATTTGAGCTCTCTCACAAGCAAACAAGCAGAAACATTCCATTTCCTTACCCACTCTTTTTAATACTTACTGAAGAACTTTTTCATTGATCTACATATGCTCTGATTGCCTACATACTGTTGCAGCATCAGACAAAAACCTTTAGCTAATTAATTGCATTAATATGTAAATACCCACAAACATATTCAGCTTTTGCTTTTCTCACATTTCAGCCACAAACTTTGAGATTCAAGAAATTCAGCATGTCAACACATCCTTAAAAAGTTTTAAATTCCTCTATCTAAAATTAAGGCCTTATGTTCATTTTAAAAAGTATGTTGGTATGTAAGTATGTTAAAAAGTATGCTTTAATCACAGGTCTTATAGTTAGTCTTGACAGGAGGATTTAATCTTGTATATTATTTCTTTTTTCTGAGAACTTTTTGTTTGACGCAGAATCACTTTGAAAATATTTACTGCTGTTATTGTAGAAAAGGGTGGTTCAAAAAATAGTTGTGACTCAAATAAACTTTAAACAAAATTTATCTTATTGTTTTAAGATTACATTTTTCTGCATCGACTGCTATTCAGCAGCAAGTTAACATAGGGGTTTTAGGTGTACTTTCTGTATTTTTAATAATTTAATTATTTTAACAGTTATTCTCTGTTGCTTCATTTTTTTAAGGTCCTGTTGGTGCACTGAAAAAATAACTCTTTGGACGAACATAAAAAAATAATGGAAAGGATTTCCAACTGATTACTTTGCTTTATTTCAGCACCATGTAATTCTGTTACTCCAATTTAAAGCAATTGTGGTGGCTCAACTTAATTTATTAAGGTTATTCCAATTTAAAGCGAATGTGTTGGCTCACCTCAACTTTTAAGGCTGATTCAACTCATTTACTATAGTTGGACCCAATGTACTTTAATAGAGCAAGCCCAACTACTTTGCAATATTTTACACCAAATAATTGACTTTACTATTAAGATGAATGCAAATTGAGTTGAAACCACCTTATTGTACAGTGGTAACTTCACACTACTTAATTAAAATTCCTCTATCTAAAATTAATGCCTCACGTACATCTTACCTTGTTGTTACTATGCTCCAGTTTTTTTTTTGTTGTTGTTTTGTTTTTTTTTTTTTTCTGCAGCTAACTCATGAAAATTAAGCTAAACAAACATGCTATTTAATCATGTGAAAATACTTTCCATGATTGAATTACATTATTTTAAAGACATTTTTTAAGTGGCACTAACTTAAGTGTTGTAAGACAGCACTGGATGAAAGGGTAGAAAGAACACTCAACAATTAGAGAAGGTACAACAGAACTGTATTTTCAAAATTGTTATTCCATTTTCTTTTACATGTGCAGTGCAGGCACTTTACTTCAAAAGGTATAAACTTTTGCCACATGGAAACCCATTTGAGCATGCATTTAAGCTAGTTGAAATTAATTGTTAAAACAAAGCCTTTACAATCATTGTTTAATTAGTAACAAGAAACTTAAAATAGTTCTGCTTACCACACATTGTAAAAAAGTAACTTTAGAATTTACAGTAACTTACTGGCAGCAGTAGTTCATTTTACAGTTGTGCCTAAAATTGCATAATTTGCTGGCTTTTAAAAGTTTAAATGTGAACTTGCAACTTAATTTACTAAACTCCCAAAAAATGTTTTATTCTTCTAATAAAAAAAAAACATGTATATTTTAAAATTACTTGATTTTATTTAAATCTGACCAACTGAAGCAAAACAAAATATAGTATTTTGCAGCAGCAATATTTGCTTGTTTGCTTTCTTGTTCACAGAAATCAAAGTATTGCAGCCTAAGTGAAAAATACTCTGGTCTCAAAACATAAATGATACATTTATCATGTTAATGACATTAAATACAAGGAATTAAATAATCTTCAAGTAATTTAGCAGCCTGAATAAGTTAAAGTCAGAAGCTTCCTATGCAGCCGAAGCATTTCTGTATTTAGGGGCGAGGAGGGTTTTTTCCCCCCGCTATTGTGAGGACAATTCTGAAAATATAGAAACAGTATTTCTAATGTCAACATCAGACCTACATTTTTATTCACAAACTGTCATGTTGGGTGCTAGATTTCTCACCCACATGCAGAACACAATACAGGAGAAGGTTGAGTTATAGTATAAAGTGAATTTATTATGACAATGATTTTGGTGAGTACAGTGAGGTAACGGGTCTGGTCCAGGGAGGGAATGGGTTCGGTCTGCACACTGAGGGAGAAACAGCGGTGAGACGTTCGACGTTCGAGCACCGTCGGAGACCGGAGGATTGAATATATACTGGATGGGTCTTGTACTATGGAGGTCCGAGGTTTTGGGAGGCCAACTAACGTGTTCAGGGTCCTTGCCTTTCTGAGGGTCCAGGAGGGCCAGCGCTCAGCCACCAGAGTCCGGAAAGCAACGAGGAAGTGCGTCGGAGGGCGGACAGGTAAGTTCAGGCAGAACGGGAACAGAGGAGAGGTTCAACTGCCAGTCACGGAATCCAGGAAGGACTTGTGATCAGACGGGGGAGGTGAGTCTGGGAACTCAGGCAACCAGTGGGTAGATTCCACGGCGTCACGAGGAAGGTCTTAGAACACAAGCCAGGAGAGATCGTCACGAGGAGGATCAAAGGCGTCTCAGGGAGGCACCTGAAGGCAAGGAGCAACAAGGAAAATTTACTAGGAGATCAGACAACGAGGAACACAGAGTCTAGGTCGAAGGGGCTCAGAGGTACCGTTACTGGCTAACACTCAGGCGTTGAGGTACTGGCAGTCCTCTCCTCTAGTAGCTCTTGCCTGATGAGTGGATTGAGCTCAGGTGCGCAGGCTGACGACACATCTCCGGAGAGATGTGAGTCTGGCGCTATCTGGTGGCTGGATGTAGTAGCAGCAGGCAGAAAACCCCCCACAAAGAAAACAAAGAACCCCCTGAACACAACACAAACCAGTTTATGAAAAATATTCTTGCCCATAATTTGATAGGTAGAGGGCGCAGATCCCCCCTCCTCCTCACCATGGACCCGGTGTCGAACAACATGGAGGCAGAAACTGAGTCTTTATTAGACTGAGGGCAGCCAGACTACTTTATTTTGCTAAATTATTATATTTAGCTAAATATTATTGCTGAGGGGCACAATTTCTGACATACAGATTTAAAAAAAAAAAAGAAAAAAATAATATTTTGAAAAAAAAAATAATAATCAAAAAGGGCACTAGAGCATCAAGGATAAAAGGAGCAGGGGCTCAAGCCCCCTTCGCCCCCTCCTTTGCATGTGCCTGTTAGTTTGTTAAAAAACATGTTATATTTTTGGAAATGCGATGACCACCTCAATTAAATTTTTTGACACAAGTGTGGAACAAGCAGAAAATGATGCAAATGGTAAAGAAACGCTGATTAATTGCCAGCTAGCCATAACTTCATATGACGTTAACACACAACATTGTGGATATATATAAGCACAATGCTGCCAGGAATATTTAGTCTTCTCATAACTGCTGCTGGAGTTTTCCTGGGCATGCAAAACAAGTATGTCACTTGACCTTGTGTGATTTCCCATAATCTTGCGTGATCTCCTGTGGTCTCGCTCGTCGTCTTCAGCACAATATCAGTCTGACCATAATGAATCACGTTATCTCAACATGATTACATTTCGTAAGTGTTAAGTTGTTGAATTTCTTGTTTATCCAACATAATTTTATCACGTTTTCGTTTGAAACATGAAATGTAAAAGTACATGATATTCTTTTGTTAATGTAATAACCTCCAAAGCCCATTTTTTTGAGTGTGGTGTAGACTTTGTTTCATCTAAACTTTTGTCAAAAACAAGTTAGTTTCTCCTCATTCTCCAACATATTACAGATTTTCTAAAGCTGTCCCACACATGCACACGGACGCACACATCTGCTCACACAGGTTTCTTTTGACAGCCATCTCTCAGTGATCTCTTGGTGTCAGGGTTGCTGTGGTTTGAGCAGATGCTGAGGCTATGTGTGGGAGGGGCAATTTAGACAAACATCTGTTATGTTTCTATACAATCAGCCTAACTCTATAGGTGGTAGAGTTGAGAAAACTTGAGCTTCACTCGTTCATCACTTTCACATTAAGCCATCTTTGAATTTTATACCTTATCAAATCCACAGGACAGTCAGAATGTGGCTGCCATGCGCTGATGCCCCCAGTAGGTAGGGTTGGTGAAGTGTTTTCCCCAAGGACACAACAACTGGAAATTCTTGGATTAAAAGTAATCTTATTTGGGTTATTTCCTCCTGAACTGATCCATTCTGAATTGGTTTAACATAACAGTGTTGAGTTGTGGGTTGGATTTTTACATGACACAATATAGATGCTTCATTCACCTTCAGGGAGGTTTCAAAATAAAACACTTGTCATGATTTAACCTCAGATTACTTTACATAGATTTCATAAATTTTCAAATTTTTTTTTCTTGACTCATGGACTCATCCAGGAGCATCAACTCTATGGTGCATAAAAATACAAACTCACAATATTTTACTTACTTTTACTTTTAATTCTTACACCACCAGTAGAGTCTAATAATGTCTTAGAATGCTAGCTACAATTCTGATGTATATGTTGTATTGTGAAATTTCCCTTTAAAAGTGGAGGCTGGGTTAGCACCATCGGTTTCTCTTTCTGTTTAGTTAATGTTTAGCTGGTGACATGTTAACAGAAACCCACATATCCAAGGTTTCTTAGCAGTGTACTGTGTTGCAATTTCATGATCATTCCACATTTCAGTGATTTTAATGACACCTCTGGTTGGTTTTCATGTGATCTGTGGGAGAGTTGTGACTGTAATGCAGCGCTTCTCAATTCCAGTCCTCAGGCCCCCCTGCTCTGCATGTTTTCAAATGATTGCATGACCATCAAGTGCTACAGAAGCCTGTTAATCACCCATATATTGAATCCAGGTGTGTGGCATAAGTGAAACACCTAAAACATGGGCAGGGGGGCATGAGGGCCGGAATTGAGAAACACTGCCGTAATGATACCAAGTACTACAAATACTACAGGGAACAATCCAAATGGGACCTGAGGAGTCTTGTGTCAAGCTAGCAATTAATCAGTCTCAATAGCAGTGAGACAAAAGCATAAATGGTGAAGATAACATCTTCAATCATCAAGTGTGGGAATACTCTTTGTGCTTTTATCACTACAATATGACATGAAAGGCAGCTGAAGGAATATGAAAATGCAGGACAGATAACGTGTACAAAAATGCACCAGTAATGTAAGAAAATAGCTAACAGAGCAAAGTAACATTTCCAGTAGTGGATATTGTTCAATATTTGCAGAGACAAAAACATTTTATACAGTAGAAGCGAGAGATGATTGAATTTAAACAACAATCTTTCCTACTATAGACACAGTCACTGTGTATTTGTAATAAAACGCATGGCTTATAATGCAAAGAACATGATCAGCGTTTGAGGTAATGATTGTGTTTAAGGTAAAGCACAATCATTTTTGTGAGGTAAACTTTGTGATCAATAAATTCTAATCAGTACTTCTAGTAATTGATGGTTTTATCAGTTCTTACAAAACCATGTAAGATCTGGTTTTGTAGCTCAAATTTGGTTTTGTAAACCAAAATGTTGGTTTAATATTTACCAACATGTTGTCCAGTTTGCCAAATATATTTAAAATTAAAATTTTTAGTGTCTTGACACAGTTTATTCATATTCTGGACCCACTTAAAAATTGATTAACAATTTTTCTTGATCTTGAAAGAAAAAATGTTTCTCACAGAAATAGTTTAATAAATTTAAACTGGCTAATTTCCTGGCACAAATAATAGTTCCAAGCATAGGACACATGTTTTCATTAAAGGTTTTTCTCCTAATCTGTCCATATGTGGCAGTATGCCCTGGGGCTTGAACGCACCACACAAGTTAATTTAATTTAATTGGTTGTGGCGCTTCTTGTATATAAAGGACCCTCCCTCACCTGGTGAACGTCATGTTTGTTTCCTGTTCAGACTACTTGTATTAATGTGCGCTTGAATGATGCACTCTAATCACTGACGGATCCTTCTCGTGGTAAGATGCTTTTCACACCCTTAATGTTTGTTAGCCTAGCCTTAGCTCAGCTTTACCTGTACATCCAGGTGGCCTGAGTAAACTACCTGATCCTCCTCCCTTCCGGAGGCACTACACATAAATCTCGGTGGTAAGTGGAAAGCTCATTATATGCATGCTTTTAGATTCTATTTTTGACATTTATTTGTGATGGACGCTGGTGTTTATCCTTGGCCGGCTGTTTGCCTGTTGCCCTGTGGTTTCTGGCTGGCGGTCCGTCGCCGCCTTGGTTATCCGCTGTCGGCTGCCCACCTATCGCTCTGGTTGCTGGCTTTCTGCCAGCCGTCCTGGTCGGCGTAACGCGGACTCCTGCCCCTCGTCCAGTGTGGCTGGTTTGGACTGGTAGGTGACCAGCTAGGACGGATTCTGCTGTTGCCTCTCTGGGTGGCGTCGGCTGCGGCGTGGCGGTTCGTCCCACGACGGATCCCTAATTGAAACCGTTTCTGCTTGATTGTGGACTTACCGGTATAATTACCGCATACATGAAATGACGCATGTAATTTGAATGTCTCTTATTTTGACAGGAATGGTGGTGGCGGCATTCTTTCTGGTTTGATGCACGATTTTCTTAGTTTTTGTTTTTGGTCACTACTCCGATTTGCACTGCCGTCTTTGACTTGAGCCATAACTGTTATTTAAATGTGTGATTTTAAATTGGTATATTTTCTTAACTAAAATGAAATTGTGTAATAAAATTATTGAATTTGGTGAGATTGTCACAAGCCTCATCTGTAGCGGGTCTGTGTGCCTTAACGGTAACTTTTTAAGAAGAATTATTACAATCTTAATTAAATTAGTGGTTGTAAATTTAAGTTGCCCATTTGAATCGCACTGGTACTGCCACACAACTCTGTCCACTTTGTGCAATGTAAATTTACCCTGAAGTAGTCCCACAATAACGTAATGCCACCACTGTGCTTGCCAGTTGTTGGAGTGAAATTTGGAATGTGTTAGCTGATGAGATGATGTACTGTCTGCTTCAAAGAAGCAACAAGAAAAGAAAAAAATCTGAAAGATTTATTGTAGTGTTTTAATCTAGTTGTCCATCAGCGACATGATCCAGCCTGAGGATTTTCATTATGAAAATCTTAAGCTTTTCTTTTTAGCTCCAACCTCAAGACATGAGTAGGTTAGTTCCTGTCAGCCAACATGTCTGCAAAGACCTCTGGCAGATCCTAGAAGGGGGGCGTTGCAAAAGCAGATGTTAAAGTGGACTGGGAAATAAATCATAAGTAAAACGTTTTCCAACATTGTCCTGTGCTTGTTCTTTTATTGTTGAGCACCAGTTTCAGCTCATCCATTTAAGCAATGTGGTTCAATATTCACCAACATTTTGTCTAGTTTGCCAAATATGATTTTAAAATAAAACTGTAAAAATGTTCCAGTAGTCCAAGTATATGATTATCTAAAACTCCTGATGTGAGTCAGTTTGATTTCAACATGTCTTAGAATTCCTCTACAGACTCTGGGCTTTCCTGACGGCTCCTGTTAATCTTCAAAACATCTTGTTACATTAGCATGTGTCGCGTCTTCTTAGGTCACCTGCCTCACTAACCCCCATTAAGCCTCTGGTTCGTTAGGTCTCGTCAACAAGCAATGTTCTGAGAGCTCAGCTGAAACATTTTTGAAAGAACAGAGATCATCTCATTTGCCTTGTTTTCATCCTGGATACCACTGAATTTGTTTTACATGATAAAATGCAGTTTGTTCCTTTGAGTTTCTCATTTGTTTTGTATCAGATAAATGTCACTTATTCACATCTTCTAAGTGGGAATTGTATTTGAAATGCATCTTTTATAATATGTACTAAAACAAAGATTAGGTGTGTTTCCATCTCCGTGTCTATGGCAGATTTTTACTGAGTCAAAAATATTTTGTAGAGTCAATAATTTTTCCAAGCTTATATAATATTCATTCATACTGTATAAAGGATGAACACTCTCCTCCTCTGTTCAGGGGCGCAGACGTGTATGCAAACGTGAGAACTTGCAATTAAGTATTGGCAAAGATCAATTTGACTTTCACAGGTGGTGGAGCGTTAGCAGCTGCTGAAAGTAACAAAGTTACTTTTAATGTAACTTGATTACTTTCCAAATGAAGTAATCATTAATCTAGCTGAGTTTCTTTTTCAAGGAGTAATCAGTAATCTGATTAGAGTTAACTTTTTCAAAGTAACTATGCCATCACTGGTCAAGACACACACGTAACCGGATCCTGTCTGCGTTGTGACGCAAATGTAACCTCTTTAATTATGATCACTCAGAATCAGTTTTGTGTTGTGCGAATAAGGGGCCGGGAGATAGGATGAGATGACAGGTGATTTATCTGTACGTAACAGAATGAGGACTAATCGGGAACCAGGTTCCTCACAGGGGCTGCAGCACATTTACAAGGAATAGTATTTCATGTCAGCATCAAACTAACAGAAGATTTTACTGGAGCATTAAACTTGGTGAACCTATCTCACGCCCATCTCTCATGAACTGGCAACGAGATATCTGTGTTCATTATATTTAACACTGACAACCATTACATATGAACCCAAACTTGGAAGTAATGAGAAGTGTAATTCTATACAACATTAACTATGTTACACAAACATTTTAAAGACAATACCACAGAAGAAGAAATAAAAAGGAGGGGCTTCTGCTCTTAAAGTAATAAGGTTCAAACAATGAGAGCTTTTCAGTCAGGTAGGGGACAATACAAATAACAACAAAAAATTTTTTTGTGTAATTATAACAAGAAATATAGCCAACTTACACACAGACACCTTCCAACATATGTGTTTGTATCAGAAGTCTCACTTTGGCTTGTCAGTAGCAACATTCAGAGAAACTGAGTCAAATTAATTGTCAAGTATTTCCAAGTATTGGAAATTAAGTGCATCCTCTTGTACTACTTTAGAAGTACAAGAGGTTGAACCTGTGAAGTTGGATCAAGGTGAACACTGCTCCCTTGCTCCCCACAGATCTCTTTGAAGAAGCCTGAAGCTCTGTTTTGCCAGATATTAAGACATATCTACCCAAGATTCCTAACTCAATAAGTTGCATAAACACGTCTCTGAATATTTTAAAAGCGTTGTGCTTTTTGTTTGCTTGTGTTATTATTTTTGAGTATAGTTTTGGCGTGTGTGTACTAATTTTTCAGTAGTCTGATTACACACTCCTATAGACTCAGGAAAGTGTATGGTGTGTTGACTGAATTTAGAGAGCAATTTGTTCAGCAAGTAGAGACAGTATAATCCAGTCCCTACAGACTGCCTGAGTGTTTGTTTTCTATTAATTTGCATATGTGTGTGTGTGTGTGTGCGCTTAGTCTAGTTACTTTACTTTCCTCATTTGTATGTATGTATTTGCCTTGGGATACTCATTCACAGTAGCTGTTTGTGTCAGTGTTTATGAGTCCACATACATGACTATTAATTTTTTAATCTGTTCTGCTGTGCTTCACATCCGAGCCAATCAGTTCAATTTTCTCGTTTAAGTTAAAATTCTGAAAGTAGTCAGTAGATGTCTCTGTGTACTCTGTCACAGATGGGCTGGGCACCCTCAGTCCACACTTCATAAATACCCTTGAGTTTCACCACTAAAGTATATGTGGGTACTACTTTAAAAAGGAAACTACATTCCCTTTGTGGCATTTCATGACATGCATTCAAATATAAAAATGCCTCAATTAAACCTCAGATGAGATATTTAGGAATAAGTATATAATTTCTGAGTGTGATATGTCTGCAATTATACACATTTTAGTGTCCCTACACACTTTTCCATCAGAGCATAGAACAGGTGTTCTGAAGTCTGTGACTTTGGGGAATGTAAACTGCAAATGTACTTTGCTTATCTCGGAAAAGATAACCTCATGTTATCATGAGGTTTTCAGGCCTTGTGGGCACTTTTTTTAGAGTTTCAACATTTGAAGAAATAGCTTTCATTTTTTCAAAGTTTTGTTGTTGGAAGTTCCAGACCATAAGTCGCTTCCAAATATAAGTCAAAAACTGTGTCATGAAGAGGAAAACACATTCCTAACTGTGTAGTCATTCCTCCAGTTCTGACCATCTTCTTTTCAGCCTGCACTTAGCTTTCTTCACAACTGCTGATGGCAATGATTACTCCTGGGTTCATGTCCATCAGTAGGTGCTAACATTTAATGCATCAGTCAAAAAAGCACTATGAAGAGGGAAAAAAAGGAGCATATGAATGGATCGCTGAATCACCCAAAATGTGGAAAATGTGTGACTTACACTACTGTTGCCTTACTGTTCCATATGTTTGTAGAAAAATGAGGAAGACTGATTCATGGTTTTAGCTCAGGTGAGTCATTTAATTCATGAGCTGTCTACATGCAAAAAGTTGTTTTTATGGTGATTTGATGAAGAATTAATTCATCAAGAAGATAAAGAAATGGAATATCGAAGGCTCTTTGTTAAATTATGACTTATCAGTGAATAATAATTTTTTAGGCTCAGTTAGGCCTGTTCTTTATAGTCAAGAAATTTAATAGAAAACAAAGTTTCTGACAATCTGAAGTAGGCCAAGCTATCTTAAAAAGCACTCTGTTCTGGTCAAAAGAAATTCAAATCAAAATTAGAGCTATCATTGACATCAGCCTGGAATGTATTCTGGCCATGACTTCTCTATGCAATTCCACTCAATTCTAATATACTTTCACAGATCTGTCTGGGCTTTCTCCCATTGAAGAAGATTTCTCTGATTGAATTACTATCGGGCCAATCAGTCAACAAGACTTGTTAGTTCTTGCAATAATAGAGTGAGGGTAGTCGAGGAAGAAAGTAGAGTGAGGACAAGTGGTCTGTCCTTCAGCAGCCTCAGCCTATAGCAGAATAAGTACAGAGCTAGCTCAGGATAACCTTGTCCCCCACAAATAAGGCATGAGTGGGAGATTTTTCTTGCTGCACTGTATTCTCTGCCACTGGATTGAGTTATACTCTTCCTCAGACATCATATGCACTTGGATCATGATAAATAGGGTTGTCAGAAATAATTCTACATGCTAGCTCCAGACTGTTATACTGAAAATGTAAGGGAAATTGTCAATATGAACCTCTTGTTCATATTTGTAGACATTGGACTAAATTTGGCAAAATAATTAAACCAGACATATTAAGGTTAGGATCCAGAACTATCGGTAGATAGAAATCCAGCGACAATTTTCTTGCAAGAAATCTCGGATAAAGAAATTATTGACATTGAAGTGTACAAAATCCACAGATTGGAACAATGATGATTTGACGTATATAAAGCAATTTATTGCGAAACCTCTGACATTGCAAAACCTCAAGCACATATTTGTAACTTGTCACTCAGAATGGGCACCTTCCCTGGCTCAGTGAAGATCGCTAAAATAATACCAATATACAGAGCGGGAGATAAGCATCTGTACACAAATTATAGTTCACTTTACATAATATTACAGTTTTCAAAAATTCTAGACAAACTCTTTACAGCATGGTTGGATAGTCTTCTTCCTGCCTGTAGGGTGCACTTTGTCCTGCCCTGAAACAGCATAACAATCAGCAGCTGACTCTGTGTTTGGGGATTTTAAAGTTTTTTTTCCCAATTACTGCAAGGACAATTAGGAAAAAAAGGTAGTATGTAGTCTTCTGTATTATGTATCATTGAACCCTGCTCCCCTTTGTAACTGCCCCCACAATGGGACTAGAACAGTTGACTTGACTCCCCCCAGACTTCCCTAAGTCCTCCAGTCCTTTTACAGTTATTCAAAGGACACAGGTAGTTGCACAGTGCACAGACAGCATGCTCATTTAACTTCCTCAGTTGCCACAAGACAATTTAACAACGTGCATTCCATAATCGAATAACCAAATTTTCTTGTGTACTAAAATGTACATTACTTACTAGAGGTTTCACTTACAGAGCAGGAATATAATTTTATTTAGCTAAATTCCTATTAATAGTTCATGTTAATGGGTGCAGCGAGGCTTTGGACAATCTGCAGTATTATAAAGAATTATCAAATGTCTTTCTTTTTAGCAGCTGCTCAGCTATAATTAGAACCCCTTATTCCCCCTTGTACTTCCCCCAGAAAATTGGAAACCCCAAAACTTGAAAATCTCTCACAGTATTTCACCTTTCAGCACCATAAACATGCAGTATTACTGCATAATGCAATCAATAAGTCAGTGGTAGTTTGACATGCTGAGCTCTAGTGGAGTAAAAACATATTGACAGTGACATCTATTTCAATTTATGCACTTTTTTCTGTCTTTTGATACTGTTTCAGACTAAGTAAAATTTATTGGTGACTTTTTGGTCCTAAATATGAAGGACACCCAAGGTTAGAGCAATAAAACTACTTTTATTGAGCTAATAAAACAGATGCTGCTCCTTAATGGGAAGAAGCTAAGCTAATTTACTGTAACCTAGGGAGAAGGTTATAAACGCCTGTGTTCATAAACAGAATGATTACGACCAGGAGTTATGAAGAGGTGGACAGAAGCAGTGGAGGGGGCTCTCACTCTAAACTATTTGATACTGAAGATAAACTTCAGGCTTTGGTTTTGATTTTCTCATCTGACGTTTGAGTTTGAGTCCATACTTGTCCGAACAGCAATACATCCAGGTATTAAGCTACAACTTGAAGAATTTAGCATTTACATTATTATTCAAATCCCCCTGATCAGTTAATGTCTGGCTATGGTGAGTAACTTCATGCCAGGTTCTATTGCTTTCTTGCTGGTTTAGTTTCCCAGTAGCAGGACCAGTAAAAGTCAGAGAAAGTGATTTTTAACACAATTCTCTTAACTCATTCCACACCTGTCATAAACCAACTGCTGTCCTCATTAAAGCCTCTTCTTACCTTTCAAACACCTGCCACCACGCACAGATGAACAACAAAGAAACTGAGCTCCAGCCTCCACACCTCCAAAAACACACAACTCACTAATGTGGTATACACACATACACTCCTGCACACGGCCACACACACATTGTGTCTTTCTGTCTTCACAAGGACTTTGCATTGACTTCCTGGAATTCTTCATACATTCACACCCACTTATCCTAAACCTAACCCAAAGTCAGTCCAACCTTAGTCCTAAACCTAATCTATACACCAAAAACAATATTTCTTATGGGTTCAGGGAGCAGTGGGTTCTCACAATGTAGCATTTGTTGGGAAAAAAAGAAGACTCTCCAGGGGAGTAATGTTAAAACACACACTCAAATTGTTAATATTTTTTCTGCTGTCTCTAAATGTTTGTGTGTAATCATGGCAAGAATGACAGCTTCATTTGGTTCCATATTACAAATGCATTACTCAGCCTACTGAGGAATCAGTTGAGATTAGGAGGATGTTGTGCTAAGGTTTGAGAGGGAAACAAGATGGAGTTTTTTTTATAGGCAATTAAACAGCAGGGCTCCACCTCAGTCACTTTGTCCTGTCAACCCATGATTAAAACTCTAATTAAGATGAGCCAGTGACTGCAAGTGTAAGAGAACCAGTTCGGAAATTCCTTACAGGGGCAGTAATTGTATATTGATTAAGTTTTAATCAAGTTCAAACTTAATTCTAATATTTCTTTTATTTTTGAACCAGCATTTCTTACTTTTGGAAGTAACTACAATTGTTTTAACATCAATGTTTTACAGGACAATGAAGGATTCTGATGAAAAGTGTTGGCTCTGTCTTCACATTTTGAATTCACAAAATAATGCAACGTGATTAGTGTTCCTAGCTGTTTGGTACCCGCTCTTTGCTTGGTTTTTAAATTGGATTCATGAAGCAGAGAGCACTGAATACATGCAGATGCTGCAACTCCCAACAAGTTTAAATGGCTGGCCTTTCATCAGATTACTGTTTTCCTTTCGTCAGTCACTGCAAGAGCAGTGAAGATATTTATGACATCCTACAGAAGTGCTTGTTTTATCTTCATTGACATCTTAAGTTGCAGGATTTAACCTGCAATCAGGTTTCATCATGATAATGACATAATAATTAAAACAAGAAAAAAAAAAGTCAAAACAGAATAATAATTTTCACAGATTATGATTTAGACAAGTTTTATTACTGAGTGTTAAAAAGATTAAAACAAATAAATCTGCTTTTATACATTTTTATTGCAGGCATTATTTTTGCCAAAACAACAAAAACAAGATCCAGTCAAGTTGTAAGTGGGAAAACTCATTTCATGTTATCCTTTTTTAATACCTAAAGCAAAGCTTCTGATAACGGCAAAGCATATTAATAAGGCCTAAGTTATGAGGACCTCAACACCCCACCTGAGTATTACCTTTAGAGTAATGGAAATTTGTAATATTTTGCTAAACTATGATCAGTTTTCTGTATAACAGGAAAACAGGCAATTCAAGGTGACTGTGTTCTTGATTGCTTATATGTAAGAGGCATAATTAGGAATCTCAGCCTCATGAAGCTCCCAGCATTACCATATGAATACCAAATGCCAGCTGTATCAATACACAGCATCTACCTCAAAGACCATGGTAGTTTCTGATTTTCTCTCTCGCACAAACCTGTGTGAGAGAGAAAGAGAGTGAGAGAAAGAAACAGAGAGAGGGAAGGAGGAAGAGACAGCAGTGCATCCAAGTCACATTAGATTGTGTTCATTTCATTTTCATCTGACCACACATTATGTCTTATTGCCCACTGTGCAGGATAACCATTCCACATATCATTTCAGTACTTAGGAGCCAGAGTGAAAAAAGGACCGTCATGCAAACTGCAAACAGAGCACTCATTACAGACTTCTGCATTGCAGGGCACAACCTCTGGCATACTGTCACTGCAATGTGCCAGGCACAACCATTAAGTCCAATTGTGCCCCCTTATCAGCTCATTTCAATAAAAAAAGATGAGGCTTGGACTTCAAAACTGAGGCATAAATCTATATTAGATTTATGGACAATAGAAGGTGGGGGTGGCTTTAACTACATCACATCTACTGCAGCTTTCAGTTCAGAAATAATTTGCTTAATATGTATTGTGTCCTCGTAAGCCTCCTTCATCTGAATGGTTAACCTCTTTCTATCTCTGTTCATGTTTTCCGCTGTGCTGAACCTCAGGGTTACAGAAATAGGTCAAGCAGATCATTGAAGTCTGTGTCAAATTGTAGAGAAATGAGAAGTTGAAGTATCACACGGCTGAGTGCAATCACTCAAACCCCATTTGCCATTTGTGGCAAGGCCTTGCACATAGCTGAATATGTTTATAGAGTACTGCTTGTTTCCCAAAAGAGTCTGTATTTTGTCTTACTGCTTTACCAGCTGTAAGCTAGCCCACAGAAAAGTCTAAGTTGGAGATTAATGGTACATTAAGTCATATCTTTATGGTTAAGCCACATCCAGATTAGGCAAAGCCAAAAAACATCTCAAATTTGCTGTGTTATCAGATCTAAAAGTTGTCATTGGAGACCCTGAGCAATTCAGCAAGCGCCAACTTACCTCTTTGCTCATGGATTACAATGAGCAATTACAGCTGAGGCTGAGTCAAACAGCTGTCAGATCAGTCATTAGGAGTGGGGTCCCTACTCACAGTCCAACAGAACCCATCCATCTGCTGCAAAATGACAGCTGTGACTGCTTTATTTGTTTTTCTGTATTAATCCCCTTGAACATGAATACTACCTGTCCAACTCTGTTAAAGAGTCCCTTATGTGAGCAGTTCTAAAACTCTTATCAATCTGATTTGGGAATATGAAGACAAATAGGAACTGCATAAACATGCTGCCACCTGCACCTGGAGCTGCACTCTTCCATGTATCAATAGGAACGCTGAACTGCCAGAGTACGACCCAACTCAACTTCAACTACCATCATCCAGCTGACCCCTGGATGACCTGGATGACCCCTGGATGATCCAGCTGACCCCTTTTCATTAAAGCAGCCTTAGAGTGCAGTAACAGTGGTGACAGGAAAGATCTATGCAAGACACTCTACAATAGGAAGAGGAAGCCTGACGGAAGACCCTCTGTTTTTCTAAGACAGTTTCATTAAGAGGATGGTCACAGTTATCCATAACAATCTTGATTTTATCTGGAATCCTTCTTTGCATTATCATCTCCAGAGATTCCACAGTCATCCCCAGAACAGAACCAGATTCTTTATCAGGTCATTGATCTTTTTTAGGTCCCTCGTTCTGATGCTACTGCCCTAACAGATGATGGCAGAAGAGATGACGTTCTCAACAACAGATTTATAGAAGATTCTTGAAGGATGTAGCTTTCTCAAGAAGTCCAATCTGCTTTGTCTCTTCTTCTAGATGCTTCACTGTTGCGTCTCCAATCCAGACTTTCGTCCAGATCAACATCAAGGTATTTATATTCTTCAACCACCTCCACTTCTTCTTCCATGATGGAAATAGAGTTTAATCTAATCATGTTCTCCTGAAAGCTACATGTCCTTTGCTTTGTTGAAATTCAAGTTGAAATGATTGTTCCCACACCATGACACACATCTCTGATATACCTGACAACTGCAGAGTTATCTGAATATTTCTGTAGATAACAGAAGTCAGACTTGTGCTGGAAGTCTCAAGTGTAGAGAGTGAAAAGGAATGCCAAGGGGACAGTGCCCTGTGGTGCTCAGTTTGCGAGACACACAGTCCTTCAAACTGTGGTCTGTTTGTGAGATAGTCATTGATCCAGGTGATTGTTGAGGACTTCACCTGCGTCTTCTGGAGTTTCTGTCAGGGCAGATCAGGCTAAATTGTATGAAATGAACATGATCCTCACAGTGCTGCCTGCTTTGTCCAGATGACAGTGGGTTTGTTGAAGCAGGTACTCCACCTCTAACTCCGCAGCAAATAAGCAAATTGCAGGGGGTCTTGATATGTGCTTGTCTGCTCACTCAGGACAGGAATCTCTTCAGTACCTTCATGATTTGGGGTGTCATGACAATATTGTTGTTGTTAACTGAAAGATGAGTTTTCTTCAGCACCAGAACCAGGCTGGATGGCTTCCACAACAACAGAACCTTCTCTTGGGTCAAGCTAAGATCGAAGAGATCCTGCAGAATCCCACAGAGCTGCTCTGCAGCTTCAGGCCTTCAGGACTCTGGGGCTGATACCATCCAGACCTGCAGCCTTGTTCAGATTCAGTCTCTCCTTTTCACCTGCCTCTTCTCACTTTTCACTATAGAAAAGTGAGAGGAAGATTACAAAAGCAGCAGCATCTCCTGAAGACAAACTTGTGGAAGCAGAAGAGTCCATGTCTGAGGTGGGAGTTAAAAGATCTGAGGTGTGAAAGGAAAGCTATGGGTCAATAGAGGATGGGATGTCTGTCTCGCTGGGGACAGCAGGATGATGAGCTTGTTCCTGAACTGAACCGTTGGTGAATGTGTTCAGCTCATTTTCTCTATCCAGCCTTCAATTTAACTGATCCTGCTTTTGTTTGAAGTGTGCAGAGTCTTCATCATTAATGACAACACATTTCTAATATTATTCCTCTGCAGTTTATTCTCCAGTTTCTTCCTGTAATTCTCATTGCTCTCTAATTTTGACTTTGAGTTGTTTCTGTAAACTCTTTAATAACTCATTATCTCATTTCCCAAAGACAAGGATAATTGGAGTACAAATAAAATAATTTCCAACTGGTAGTTTCAGTAACGAAAAAGAAAAGGAGATCTAAACCAATCTGACCTATGACAGAATGTAACCACCCCTATTTTTAAGTTAAATTTAGAAATATTGTCCTGTGTTTTTCAAAAAGTGCAAGGATTTGATGATGAATTGTTGTGGGAAGGCACTAAAAATGTGTTTGTGTGCATGTAAAATGTCAGATTTTGACATTTAAAGGTCATCTGAGCATATCAGTGCATTGGATTTGAGATTATTATGCTGTCTGCTCTTTCGTAGAGCTATAAGGGAACAGGAGAGCTTTGCCAATCAAATTCCGTCTGTCTGGACACCCACAGCTGTGTTTGTCAAACCTAAAGAAATTCCATCCATCCATTTTCCTACACCCTTATCCCAAGTGCGGTCGGGAGGTGCTGGTGCCTATCTCCAGCTACGTTCCAGGCGAGAGGTGGGATTCACCCTGGACAGGTCGCAGAATTTCATATTCAAAGTTGTCTTTAAAAAGTTCATTTTGAGTTAGATTATCTTTCACCAATGTATATTGTCCATAAAAAGTAAAAAGCTCTTACCCAGATAGTTAGATAAGAGCTCTCTTAAATTGTTTTATTTCTTAAAATTTTTTAAGTGAAAAATGTGGAAAAAAGTTCAACATTGTAGATGGAACATTAAGGATGTAAATATTTTTTCAGATTTCCTTTGTTAATGTAAGGTTTTATAAAAACACACTGTCTGTTAGGAACTGGGGTTTTTAGTTTTCTTGTGGACCTGCTGCTTAACCTTTCATCCTCCAGACAGCGTCTGAGGCCGCTGTTTTGGGCAGGGCGTGCCACGGTGCAGCGCACCTGTGCTGCATCATCTCATCTGTACCGGATCTCAAAAGGAGCAGACTGCCAGCACTTCATCGCCTGAGTGTTAGCCTGTAATGGTACTCCGAGCCCCCCTCTGAGTTTATTCTCTGTGTCTAAATTCGAGAATCTACTTCTAGTAATCCTTCAGTGTTTTTCCCTGTTCTCAGGTGTTTCCTGGAGACGCTGAGCGAGGTCTTCTTCCTGTGAAGACCTCGCTCTGGTTTTTTGGATTACATCTCCTCGAGATGCCGTGGATCATTACCCACTGGTTGCCTGAGTCTCAGCGTCTTCCGATCAGTCTGATCACAAACCGTTCCGGACTTCTCTGGCTGGCAGTCGAACCGCTCCTCCGTGTCCTCCATACCGGGACCTACCTGTCCGCCCTCCAGTGCCACGTCCACATCTTGTCCCAAAACCGCTCCACCAAGCCCTCCCTCTGGAACTTGGGTTTCCTTAAGGATTCACACAAGGTGACCAAAACCCCAAACCCGCAGTTTCACCTCTCCCAGATGGACAACTTCCTCGTTCCAAGTAAGATCAGTCTACACATTCTCACAGTCCTCATTTCCTACACTCCTCAAACTCACCATCTTATTATTGTTTCTCAGAGAGCCGACAACTCTGTGAGCCCGTTCCAGGACCATACTCTACACATCTTAACATATTGTTTCTAAATAAACATCGTTTTACTTATTCCGATTTTCTCCTGTGGTTATTCTGCATGTGGGTAAAGAAAGTTGATTCCAACAGGACACTGTCTTTGACCTCCATTTTGGTCTTAAGATACCAAAGAAGTGTCCACCTGATTATAGAGTCTCTCTGATGCTTTTTGGCAAACTCGCGTCCAGCCTTGATCTGAATTATTGCCTCTCCATGCTTTGAGTGGCCAACAGTTGCTGCCTGCAGAGTCTCTCCATCATCTGCTGAAGCTTGTAGCTCATTCAGAGTAGTCATATTGACAAATGGCCTCATGTATAAAAGAGTGCCCAGCTTTCATACAAAAAATTGGTGTAATGACAAATTTAGAAAAGAGCGGCACACAAAAAAATTCAGTTGTATAAAGCCGTGCACACACACATGGCACACCTTTCCTTTATTCATCCTGATTTGCGGGAAATAGAGAGCAGTGACTGGTCCACCCTGTCGCCACCCATAAATACATATTTAAATAAGTATAAATACCTGGATGGCTGCCACTACGTGAAACAATAACCATAACAACGGTCCTTATTTGTAGCAGGAGAAGTATCTATAATAATAATTATATATTTTATTTGAAATGTGTTTTCAGGGCACAAAAGATCATCTATGTGTCAGAGTGTCTTCACTCAGGCTTCTTCCTGTTTTACAGTGTCTTACAAAAAACTTTCCTCTGACCATTACTGCACTCTAAGGCTGCTTACATTAAAAATAATAAATTGTAAAGAAAAAATTCCAAATAGAAAAAAAAAGAAAATACAAAGATCCAAGTGGATGGTGAATGTAATTGAATATCGGAGACTTTTTGTATCAATCCCCTGACATACTGTTTATAACATTTTCTTTGATTAGCTCAGAGGGTTTTTGTCTTCATGACTATAAAGCTTCTACTACATTTGCAAATTGATTACCTTTGAAATCATACAATTAATTGAAAATGTGTTATTGTAATGGAACAATGTGAAGTTCAAAGGTTATGAATATTTTTAAGACATACAAAAATCAGCAAGAATAATTTTTACTCTAAGCTTTGCTTCAACTTAAGTTGAACCCTCACCCCCTTTTTTTAATTATCCGCCTATCTGTCTTATTTTAAATCTTGAACCATAAAAAAAGTGAGACTTTTTTCTGTTTTGCATGAATATTTCATCGGTAATTAATTGGGTTGTTGTTAGAGTGCAAGTTGGAATATCAAAATGTATGTGTTGGCAAATCATGGACAAACAAACAAAATACCTCAGATTACCCCAGAGTGTGCAACATTCTGCAGAAAAACTCTTTTGTTCTTGCATTCTTGTACCATTCATAAGTACTTTAAAGACTGTTATTAGGTCTATTTTGTTTCCTAACCTGCAAGAATCAACCAGTCACACAAACAATTGATCAATAACCTTTCCCACAAGATGTTCTGGAATCTTCTGTGGACATGCGTTTACCAGGACACAAGAATGACCGTTATAAATCTATTACACAGGCAGCTGATAACACAGACAGTTAATGATCAAAGCAACCAATGATCACAGCAGGTAATGACAAAAGCAGTTTTCAACACAAGCATGTGTAAACATTTCTAACCCCCAAGCAAACATCTGAAAAAACAGTTTGTTCCACAAAAAAAAGAAGTCAATAAAACAACACACCCAATTATATGAAAACATAACCTTTCAAATAAACTCATAAGTAAATGAACTTAGATCCTTTTTCTAACAATTTTCATATTAGAAGCCTAACGCAAACATCAGGAATATATCACTTGCTGACGTATTTTCATTGCATCCGTCACAACGTTAGACATCGGAGTCTCCCTCAGAGATGGAAGCAACAAATTGATACTGATACATAACATTTCCAACAGTTTTGGCTATTATTGATTTTAAACATGGGATTATGCAGGCAGTAAAAATACAAAACAAGAAAAGAATAACTATAAGAGGCATCATTCATTTCAACAGCAGATTCCACCATGGTCCAGATAAGAGCCAAGAAAGAAAACCTCCTCGTGAGGGAACAGCATCTTGTGATATGGCCTGTTGCAGTTTTTTCAAGGCAGACATTGCTTCATCAATATGAGTTTCATTAGCATCAGAAATATAAGTACAACAGGATGTTCCTATCATTACACACACACCCTGACTAGCTGTCAGTATGTTCAACACCATTCTGTTTTGAAGAACCATCATAGGCATTTCACCAAGTTGTTGGTTCTGTCCTTTCTCAATGTTCATCGTAAGATTTACCAGAGTCTTCATTCTGTAGTTCTCTCCACATCTCCACATAATATTGTCATCACCATGAAAATATGTTGTCATGGTGATGGTCTGGAAGGTGACCTAGCCATGTCTTTACAGCAGTGGTGTGGATAAATCTTCTTCCCAGATGAATCAGCAAGGTTGGACTGAAAAAACAAAAACAGGACATAGACACAGCAGCCACAGCGCAAAAGAGGCCCCATCTGTGAAAGGGGGATGGGATGGTGTGCTCAACTGTGGCTGCTACTTATTTATGATTCTCAAAATGACTCCAAGAAGTGAATTTACAGCAGGTCAGTGTCAGATTCATTTGTTAGCCCCCCGATACCAGGTATGAGTGTATAATACTGTATCTTCAATCAGTTCTGTCACCCGGCTGTATTCTGGAAATAAGTGCTCTTATAGATGGTCACTCTCTTCCAGGCAGAGATGGCCTTTATCTCAACCCCTCAAACACATGACAGAGTTCTATACTGTGTTTGTGTTCCTCAGTCCCATCATCACTGCATTCTTCAATTTAATCATGTGCTCCAAACTTTGCAATCAAATGAACATTGTGCATTTGATTCAACTCTATTTGCAGAAAGTAAGCATTTTGATTGGCTGTCCTTATGACTTTGTTTGGCACCATAAGGCAATTGATCCTGTCTTTCTCAGTCAGATGTATACAAATGTAGTTGTAAAACCTGCAGAATAAAGGGAACTGTGTCTCTGCTGCTAATAAAATTTGATTGGACATTTTATAGGTGTATAAGTCCCTGAAATATGCATGTGTTTGCATATAAAACAAACATTTCTTTTTTTCTGAGCTTGTCTTGTGAGCATATTGGATATTGCGGGTTCTGGAGTTTCTGGAATTTGTCTGAATACCTTACAGCTGCTTCTCAGAGCAGTCATTAATCATCAGCTCAGCTGTGAACATATGAGAACAGTAAAACTTAGTGACATTTACATGAGATGATGGACAATGTTAATGTGTTTTTTTTTCCTGTTCTTGCAAATTACAATTGTTTTGATGGCAGTCTTTATTCCTCAGCAGTTGTAAAGCTGCTGAAAGGCTGTTATTGTTTGCCTCCCCAGATTCTACATTTATTCTTTTGATCTTTATGGCTCCATATCACTTCTTCTACAGTGTCTGTCATGAGTCCGGTTGTCTTGCTGTGACTTCCAGATCGTATAAATGATTATTCATGAACCAGTTGCCATTTAGTGAAAATATGAATCCTGGTTCTATTGTCGATGGAAAGCGCTGCATTGACGTTGCATTAAAAGCTGCCAGAATGATATCACTGTGGCCCAATGTTACCCTAACCACAGGAAGCCAAAAGACAAAACTCATTAGAGGACTAAACATATTTATTACAATCAGTATCATTAAATTAATTGCTGATGATAGATTACTGAAAAGTGATACTGACAACAATATCGTTTTTGTCACTTAAAACCTGTAAAGCAGGTCTACATATAATTAAAATCCAGATACTAATATACACAATGTAAAAATAAGCATGTCCTTGCAAGTTCTATTTTACTTTTTTTAAATTCTGAAATGAGATGATATAGGAAGCATTTATTATTTATTATAAGAAGCACCCTTTCTGAGCATATAACAAACTTATCTGCCTCCTGTCATGGCAGCTATGTTTCCAGAGACAGTAATAAAAACATTGTGTAGCAAGCTGGTGTCAGTTTTTACTTTGAATGAAGTAAACACACCACAAAAATGAAGACATTTAGTATTTGCTAGAATTGTCATTGTGCTGCATAACTTAGCTAAAACATTTGGAGTTTCCTTACACCTGCTTCTCACAACAGGCTGTTAGAAATAATGTAACTGCCTCAGGTTTGATGGCCGCCTCACCTTCTCAAGTCTGCCATCAAATTCTTCACAGGAATGATATCAGGGATTTGTGACCTTAAACCAGAACCTTAAACATTGACTCTACTGTCCTTAAGGAGTCAAAATAGTGACAGTGGCAGCAGTTGGTTGCCATTTGAACATCTGCTCAGTGTCAGTTGTTGTGTCCTTGGTCATTGGTTAGGACTTAAAATTAGGACCTATGTTTAAAGTAATCTTTCAAACCTACCAATATATTTATTATAAGCTGAACGAATTTTGGAATGACCAGATAAGTCATCCAAATACCAAAGCAAACATGTAGGCAGGTTTTCAAACCTGTAATAAAAATAAAAACAAATTTCAAAATGACATTGTGACGGGAATAAATATTTTTTTCCCTTCACAAATCTATATTGAAATTAGTATAAATACCCGGAATGCTGCCACCACATGAAGCAATAATCATGACAATGGTCCTTGCTTGTACCAGGACAAGTATTTATAGTTGTAATTATGCTTTTTATTTTAAAATCTGACCTTGTTTTTCAGGGCACATAAGGTCACCTCACAAAATAAATAAATAAATAAAAAAATTGTAAAGAAAAAATTCCAAATAGAAAAAACATAAAAATAAAGAGATCCAAGTGGAAATGCTTATTTGAACAGCAGAGCAATACAGAGTCCCAGAAAGACCTTTGCGGTGAGTGGAGAATGTAGATGGATATTTCAAATAGAGGAATCGTGTGTACAAGTTGCACATTTACAAAATGGAGATGCTTTCTGTCCATAAAGGCACATTCACAAAGCTGGCATGGCTCAACTGAAGGATGACTATCTGACCTGTCAGCAGCTCCAGCCAGACCTGCACTGGTAACACACAGTTTCTTCTTCTGCGCAGAGCTAAACGCTAATAAATTATCATCAACATGCCCCAGATCAATAGAGCTCTGAACACACTCTCCCTCCAAATCCTTCTATTGGCAATGTTCTCCATCAGAGCCAAAACAACAACTACCATAATAGCTATGGCTAAGCAGTGTTTGTGTGCAATGTTCTGGATGGGGGACTGAAGTCCCAAAGATCCTCTCTATTGCCCTCACCATTCTTTGCAGACTTCCTGTCTGAGACCTTGCAGCTCCAAGATTAAGATACTGCTGGTCAACAGGCTCTCAATGGTTCCACTATCTGATGCTTCAATTATAATTTTTTATTATTTTTTGAGAGATTCCCATCCTCGCTCCCATCAGAAACAAATTTATAAAAAAGGAACTCATTGCCTATCTAAACCTAGTAGATGTATGAATTATTTTGGGATTAAATGTAGGGAGGACATTATGCTTGCTCAAGTGTGCATCAGTACGGCATGGAAAGCTGGAATCAACCTCACAACTTTCTGATTGCTCGATGAAGTAATAATGTCAGAATCACAAGAATTTCATAAATATATTTCACTGCTTAATGCAAAATGTTTTTTGATCATGTGCAGTTTGTTCAGATCGGATCTCTTTTGCAGAATTTGTTCTTACTTCCTAACTAACTTCAGTAATATTTTCTCAAAGAAATGTCTTAGGAACACACAGTAGGCAATCAATTTCTCCTCAGTCAAATTTTTCCAGGGCCTTCTAATCATGTTGTAGATTCATTTATGTTTTTACAATTTCTCTTATTTGTTCAAAGTTAAGTTTCTATTAACCTGCTTTGTGTAGGTCCTCACACTCCACCCCTTTGACAGTACTCTGTTTATTATTTTCAGTTATCTTATAAAAAAGGTGAGCTGAGTGGCTGGTGGATAGATTTATAAATATATTATAGAATTAAAGAGCAAAATTAAAGAGCAAAATCACAGTGATGCTGATGATGCTTGCAGAGATAAGATCTCCTGCTGTGAAAGTGGAAATATTATCTGCCAGGCTCAGGATGAAGACTGAGGTTTTGGTGTACAACATAGTGTGGAGACAGATGGGGCCGTTGGGGCGGGTGTGTGTGGGTATGTTGAGATAAAGGTTTGCAGGGGAAGCAGAGATGAGGTGGTGACACCATTTATGACACACACTATTAAGCTGCCAATGAAGCAGCAGATCTCAGGCTTTTGGGATTCTCTCCCCAGACTCATCTCTTCATTCCATACAGCAGAGTAATTTCTTCAGCTTCCCCATCACTGTTTCCATCAGAGGAAGATTTCAGCATGTAGTACCTAGCAACACACACCTTTGTGTCTTGCTAGACACACAATTCTTTTTGAATTTTGTGCTAATGAAGAAAACATAAAACAGCAATGTGCATTGATAAAATCAGCTATATGCTGCTGATCAGCTGCAAGGGCCAAATAAAACTTCACTCAATAAAGCCGCTTGGTGGTTTTTGCTTTTTCACACTATTCTTTCACTTCCCATACGCCCCTCCTCACCTTCTCTGATTACGGGTAATGGAAGGGAAATAAATCTTTGTCTTGTATCACTTAAATTCAATGGTGCAGTCTTATGCAGCAAGATAAATATCTTAAAGAAAAGGCTGTCAGAAACCTTTGACTTTGCTCAGATAACAATCAGTTAACTTTTAATTGCCAAAGAGGAAAATTGATAACATAAACCACTGACTGAAGAAGCTCTGTTTTCTGATGAAGAGGACACTCAGAGTTCTCTGGAAAGTTTTTCATTTGATGAAGAATCCTCCAATGATCTCCAGAGGTTCCAAAACAGTTTCCATTCTGATTGACGGAATAGTCACATCCCCAAGCACCTGGCTCTGATGCTGCTACCCCAGCAGATGATGGCAGATACAAGTGAACTCTCCACAACAAATTTCTAGAGGATCAGCATCATCTTGGTACAAAAACTGAAGGATCTAAGCTTTCTAAAGAAGCAAAGTCTGCTCAGTGAGAGGAGGCTTCTATTAATATGGTTGGATGTCGACTCCAGGAGGTGCAAAGTGACTTAAAAAGCCCTGCGTGACCTTTCCCAGGGAGGTGAGAAGTGTGATCCCTGAAGTTAGTTCCTATCATTAACTAGAACATACTCTCTAGTCCATATAATATTTTTGTCAAAAATTACCAGTACCACATGAGCTCAACCTTGAATTTTAGCTCTGCCCATTGGCGGTGACAGTGATGGCATATTTACTTTGAAAAAGTAATTTTAATCAGATTACTGATTACTCCTTGAAAAAGTAACTTAGTTAGATTACTGACTATTTGATTTGGACAGGAACTAAGTTACATTAAAAGTAACTTTTTTAGTTATGTTCAGCAGCTGCTAACAACAACAGCGCTCCACCAACTGTGAAAATGACATTGATCTTTCCCAATATTTAATTGCAAGTTATTTTATAATGGTAACATCAAAATGTATCTCCACTCATAAGAGTGGAGATACTCGATGTGTATCTCCATAAGAGTGAGATATACTCACTCTTATGGAGATATGAGTGAGTATATTATGGAGAACAACCTTATGAACATAAGGTTGTTCATAAGATACAACCTTATGAACAACCTTAGTTCATAAGGTTGAACTAAGGAGGAGATTTTTTAATGGTTAAAACAGTAAAAAAAAAAAATCAGAAGTAATTTGTATATGTTTTCTCTGGAAAACTCTAAGAAGCATTTTAAAGCCCCCATCCATGCCCTCAGCATCCAGGTTCAGCGTTCCAGCCTTGTGTTTGATGTCAGAGTGCAGCGCACAGATCTCCTCCTGCCGCTCCGCAATTCAGATGGTTGCTGCACAGATTTGTGACATTTATATAAATATTAATAACTATTTATATATTTTAAGTTGCACAACTTTATGGACTCGTTCCTTCGTGGCTGTTTTCACGTTTATTGCGCTGTTCAGATTCGTCTCGATGTTTCCAATTTTCTGGAGAGTTCGACGTAATTCACAGGTAATATATTAACTTGACATTAACAAAGACACAGCGGGATGGATAATCCAGGAAATGATGGACAGGAAGAACCTGTCCATCATTAATGACGGACAAATTCTGGGGTTTATTAATTAACAGGCCTGTATCTGTTCATTTTAAAGTTCAATAACAACATCGACTCTGCTTATTTCCAAGCCCAGTACAATGAGTAACTTCACATTCAAAAACAAGCCCAAAAAGGCGCAACCCACAAATCATTAAATTTGCAAGCAACTTTAAAAAGAAAAAGAAAAAAAAAAAAGCCAAAACCATTTATAATTATCTGACTTGGCGACAGAAACTCAAAATAGTTCCTGTTTTTTCATTAACAAACTGCGCTTCTCCCTCCATTATTTATATTTCTGTCGCTGGTACTGTCGCATAAAGACGTCGGTGACTCGACAAGACACATTGAGGAAATACAATTTAATAACCAAAGAAAACAGTAACGCAAAGTGATTTCGATGAGTAACTGTAGTCTGACTACTGGATTTGAAATAGCAACGCATTAGATTACTGGTTACTGAAAAAAGTGCTATCACTGGGAGGTGAAGGGTTAATGTCCCAACTTGAATGGAATAGAAAAAAACTTGCTGAGAAAGTCAGTGCAGAAACAATTCCAACTTCAATGACATTTTGCTGCAAGAACATTCACTATCTCATCACCCTGATTGGATTCTCTCTAAACATTTTCTATGAATGAGCTGTTATTTTTTTTCTTTCATACATGGACACACACAATGTATTTTTGGTATGTACAGCATTTGCAATTAGGGAAGATGAGTTTCTTCATCGCCAAATGAAACAACTGAAGCCTGTTTCCTCATTTACATTTATCTTTATTTTCGTCTGTTAAAGCTTTCAAGTATGTGGTTCCGTATTTTCCTGAGTCAGTTTCTTCAGCTCTATTTTCAACACTTTTCTTTTTTCAAACACTCCCATCTATGTCCTTTGCTGAGCTGGTAATTTTGTAAGCGTAAAATCCCTGATAAAGACAGCTGTAAAAAGCCTCAGCTGCTTCTGGTAAGAGCAGTGGAAAATATGCTCGCGCTGCTGAGTTTAGTAAAATCTATGTGCTCTAAGCTTCATGTATGGACCAACATATTATATTGTATCTGATAATCCTGCTCTATTATTGATTATCATTAGTTTTGTTTTATTTTTAAATTTTACATACTTGTATTCAGATTTTTTCTCTCCTACTTTCTGCTTTTACAAGACGTGACACTGTTCTCCCTATTCTGCAAGAAACCTTATCTTGATCAGGGCTCCTCAACCCCTGAACTCTGTCACTCCCACAGCTTTCTCAATTTGTCATTGTGTACTTTACTTAACTCCCTCCTCAATTTGCATGTGATCAACCTGTTCCAGTAGGTGGGCCCCTCTTTTAAAAGTGACCTCAGTCACCTTGATTCTATTCAAATCTACATCAACTCCAAGCATTAACCAACTTTCAGAAAAATGGTGTGTCCTCCATTTTTACTTTTATTCAGTATTTGTTCATTTTTATGGACTGTTCATTGGTTTATTTTCTAGAGGGACATCAGGCCAATGCAGTGAAATCTCTCAGCTCTCCTGGGCTTGCCCCTCCTTTCTTCTGTGATCAAAGTTAGATTTTTAATTAGACTTGACCAGTGTTGGAAAGAGGTATGCCAATGAATGAATTGCAAAAGTGTGGTACAAAAAAGCTGTAAGAGAAAGTCTTCATATTTCATAAGTATCCCCTTTGCACCTTTCTGAAATTCTGAGAATTTCTTTGCCTTATTTTAGGATTTCAACCTTTGCCTAATTGGTTTCTGTGATAGTTGAAGTTATCACAGAATTTTCCTTAGTTCACCATTAATATCTTTTATGAGTCCCTGTGGTGGAATTTCACTCAACTTTACTGTTAGGGTTGACAGACTCTATGCTTGATGGCGGTTACTAAATTCAAATGCTTTATTTACGCCAAAGGAAAATTAAATATTGTTGCAACTCGTATATTCAAAGTATCTTCAAAGAGTAGTCGTGTTCTCACATCAATCTCTGTCACTGAGGCATCAGTATTTGTGAGTGCAGCAGATGCTTGTGAAGATTAGAACAAAGGTACATGTTGGGCAAATGCTTTTCCATGAAGCAAATTTCCCTGAGATAGTTTTCCCCCAAATAATAAAACTACATTTTGACTACTTTTATGCAAAGTGTTTTATTAACTCATTAAAAGTGTATCCCAGTCACAGTGAGAGAACAATTCAGCTGGTTAACAATGACTGCCTTTACTTACTGCTGAGGGCCATAAGAACCGTCAGTCTGAATGCCAGCTGAGCGACAGAGCCATGCTGACCTCATTTGGTGTGTGAACTCTTGAAAGTTTTTTTTTCTCTTATTTATTTCTAAGTTAAAGTACATGGCCACTGGCCAGTGTCATCACACAGTGAGAAACATAACCCTGTAGAACATTTACAATTCCATTCTATCCTATTCTAAAGCACTTGTAAGTGCGGCAAGCTCTCACTAGTCTAGCCCCTTAAAGCTCTTTCGTACACGACACATTTCTTCTAAAAAATAAAGAAGTCTTGAATCCCACGGTCATCCTTAAGTCTTTACTGAGCAAAAAGAAAAGAAAAATTACAAACAGATTCAAAACAAATAGAAAGTGACGGTCCAAAGACTGTGTTACTCTCAAGGTGCCAGACTTCTACAATGAGCAAGAACTTTGGTCTTTATAAACTAATTAGACAATAACCAATCAAAAGGCACCACGTAACAAGCTTAAGCACAATACAATTACAGATGCTTATCTTATTCAAATAAAAGACTAAAAAATTAAACTCACATAAACACAAAATAACATTTTGTATTAAGTTCTAAACAATGTATATTTGGCTCCTACAGCACTTTAAAACACTTAAAAACCCCCAACAAATCAGGGTGTTGAACAGTATTAAAATATTTGTCAATATAAATCAAATATAGTACATTCAATAAATAGTAAATAAAACAGAATTGAATGTCTTGGATAAATATGTTTTTTAAATAAAATGTAAAAACATTCAGAACATAAAATGTTATTAATCTCCATCGTTAAGCAGCAACAGAATAAGCTCTATCTCCTCTCAATATACATCTTTGGAACCACAAATAGATCCTGGTCCATCCCTGTTAGAGAACACATTGGTGCTGACATTCAGACAGATAAAATGAAAATTTATACAGAAACTTAAAAATAAGTACAAGGAATTTACAATAAATTTGGTAATAAAAATGTTTATTAAAAATGACTTGGCTGTATTTTTTAACAGTTAGGTGGATAATCAAATCCTGACTAATGCTGAACAGAACAAAAAATTGCAATAATCAAGGGGAAATGTAATAAAAACATAGACTCTTAAGTCTGGATGACGGAATCCAATTTAACTACTTAATTAAGGGGAGTTTTCTTTAGGACACGAGGAAGAAACGGTCAAACCAAAGAATCCTTGATTCACTGAAACACTTCTAACATTTTAAAGAAGGAATTTTAGGGTAACCCAGAAACCAGGCAATTTATAAAGCACTTCAAAACAATGTGGCAGATTTAGACATATCAAGGCTGGACTTGTTAAGCACCGGTTGCAGGGCAGTATGCTTAATGTTTTTTTAAAAAAAGTTCATGCTAAGAAATTAAGAACCAAATAAAGGAAAAACTTCTCAGCTCTCTGATAACACCAACTATTTTTCATCACTTCAAAAGAAACCTGCAAACAAAAAATCCGTTCAGCTCTCATGCACTTCTATCTAATGGCATGAGTATGTTTATTCAACTGGTCACCTGTCCAGGGTGTACCTGTCTGTTGATGGAGATAGGCACCAGCACCCCTCCCGACCCCACTAGCGACAAGGGTGTTAGACAATGGATGGATGGATGTTTATTCAACCAAGGCTTTGACTTGGACATCTGACATCTGGTTCTTGATGGGGCCACCAGGTCCAAAACAGTTCAACAAGCAGAATGCAATTGAAGAATGAGCAACCCAGTATTGGTAGACACAAAGGACTGTGTGGTCACTTTATAAGAAAAGCAGAGAACTGAACAGCAGAGGAGGAATTAGAACCACAGCAAGGCTGAACAGGAGCATTGTTCTGCCCCCACTGTGTTTTACAGGTAACAGTTGAGCAGATAGATAAAGGTAAACTCGTCTGTGTTGATGTCCCAACTTATTCCAAGGCTGCTTTGCATTGGTGGAGAGTTTGCTCCAAGGTTGAGATCTTTAAGACCCTTTGCCAGGTCCTCCTTGGGGAATGCTTTCATCACGTTAATATCATTAGATGCAATCTTGTGCAACTTTAAATTGGATGCAGTCAATGTTTGTTGAGCATTTTTGCTTCCTTCTCATCACTCGATGAGAAGGAGGCAAGGCCATCCTCAATGTAAAAGTGACGTTCTACAAAATGTCTTGTTGTGTTGTCCTGTTTCTCCTGGTCTTCTGATGCACGACGAAGCCCATAGGTTGCAACTGCAGGCAATGGACTGTTGCCAAAAACATGAACAGTTATGCGGTACTCCACAATTGGTTGTTCCATGTCATTGTTTTCATGCCAAAGAAATCGTAAGAAGTTCCAATGGTCCTCTGACCACAAAGCAATGGAACATCTACTTAATATCAGCTGTCACTGCCACTTTTTCTTCTCTGAAATGCATTACAACACCTCAGAGACCGTTGTTAAGATTAGGGCCTGTAAGAAGAACGTCATTGAGTGACAATCCATCATGACGTGCATTGGAGTTGAACACAATCTGAATCTGGTCTAACTTGCGAGGATGATAAACTCCAAAGAAAGGGAGATACCAACACTCCTCCTGTTCTTTGAGAAGGGGTGGCCGTTATCAAGTATGGTTTGCATAAATTGTAGAAAGTGTTCTTTCATTTTAGGACATTTATTCAGAATATGGCGAGCAGATGTAAGGTGCTGTACACGCTGTTGCCTGTTGTTGGAAAGGCATGGCCTAGGGGAACGAAAGGGTAGTGGAGCGACACAACTGTTTGAACTATCTTGAAAGACTGCCTTGTTTTTTATCTGAAGAAAGGTTCTTTCTTCTTGTGAGAAGCCAGGTTTCTCATCTGAGCTTGTTTGTTGAAAGATTGTTTCTCCAATGTCTGTGATGTCTGACCATTTTGTCTTTGTAGATGTGCAGAAACTGACCTTTTGAGGAACTGGGGAATCGAAGCCCTCTGCCACCTGAATAGCATTCATACACGGTAGAAAGTGACTGGGCCGACCATTATCCAGGAAAGTGGTTTTGAAGACACTTGCATAGTCAGGTTTGTGTGCCCGCCAAGGCAAACATCTTCAACTATGACCCATCCAAGAGCCAGCTTCTGAGCGAATGGGGCATTTAGAGGTCCATTACACTGGTCAATAACCTTATGTGCTTGGACAACATCTCTCCCTATGAGAAGCGAGATGTTAGCATCTGGACCCAGCTTGGGAATTTCTGCAGCTATTTCTTGGAGGTGGGCGTGGTCTTGAGCAGCTTCAGGCGTTGGAATTTCATTCCGATTGTCTGGAAGTGAATTGCACTCGATAAGCATCTCTAGCGACAGATTGATTGGCAATCCACTGATTCCACAATGAAGTTGTGAGCTCTTCTTCCCATTACTTCTTCCATTCCTGCACAAGTCTTTAGCATGTAAGGATAAGATCACCTTGAAGGCATCGAAGACTGAAGATCTAGCAAGGGACTTGTTACTTTGGTCATCCAAGATTGTATACGTTTTCAGCTTCTTCGCAGGAGACCCCTTTGGATAGGTGAACACTGATAGGTACTTATAGAATCTGCATAAAAGAACAAACAGACAACGTAAGTGAATTTTATAAAAGCTTTTGCAAAAGGAGAAGACTCAGCAAACTGCTCCTCCAAGTCGTTCACCGAGCGTTCTGAAGACCCTTTGGTAGAGCTTTCTCTTTTATTAAAAGATAAGGGAGGGCAGTATGGGAAGACAGTAGAACAGTCACAGACGGTCTCCAAAGTAGGGAGTATTCCAGTTGATAACAAAGCATCTAGCAGCTGGAGTCAAGGTCTGGGAAACACACCGTTAACTATTTCACATGGAAACACAGAAAGAAAAAGCCTCAAAGTAAGTTTATACATTTTAGCAGAGGAAGAGAATACTTTAATTAAAAATCACAATAATCTATAACAATATAATGTTGGGTTAATGATCTAAAGTAATAATAAAGGTTGAATGTAAGAATGATAACAAAGAAAAACCCTAACAAACACTGGACAGATTTTGGCACAAGAATGGCTTTCGATTTCACTTCCACATAGAGGAAGTGAAATCCTCTATGTGGATTTCACATAGAGGATTGTGCACAGGTAGAGGTAGCAGTAGGTGATGCTTGATCTTGCTCCCCGCCGTGAACATCCACTGGCTATCTTACAGTTGGTGGTGATGTTGTTGCCCTAACTGCTGGACCAGGATGAAGGGCTGAAACAAGACTGTTGATGCCACATTCTGCACAGCTTATCTCTGTAGTACAATTCTTTGCCTGGTGATTGGTAGAGGCGCAACATCTGAAGCATATTGAGTTCTTTTTAAGGTAGATATTTTGTTGCTCGAAGGGCATTTCTCTGAATGCTCTACACCTTTTCAGTGCATGGGGGTTTCTGTGGATGGGACATTCTTTATCTACATCTACAATCTTTGTCTCAGCTATAGGTTTTAGTTGAGAGTTTACAACTTCTGTCCGACTGACTGAGGTGGGTTCTTTGCTGCTGTGTCTTTCTTGATATTTAAACATCTTAATAGGTGTTGGTGGATGGTGGACTGAATGACTAAAACTGGGATCATTGTGCATTTTTCTTCCCTGGAAACAAAGTTGGCAAATACAGAAAATGGTGGAAATGACACAGAATGTTTTTCTTTGTATTTAGTCCCATGGTTCATCCACGTTTCTTGTACTCCAAAAGGCAATTTATCGACTACAGGGTGGATTCCCCTTGCAGTATTGAGGTAGAGTAGATCTGGTATGTAACCTTCAGTAGGTCTTTGCTGAGTCAATCTCCAGTATAAGGTCTGTAAGTTCTCTCAGGAGATGTGGATCTTTGAGATCTAAGGAAACTGTAGCATCCAATCTAACAGTGCCCTTTCTAAGGCTTCAGGAGAACCATAACATTCTTGTAGTCTGTCCCAAACTTTAAGCAACCCTTGTCTAGGATTATTGACAAGCACTGCTCTTAGACACTCTGTGTACTTCACGGACTCTGGGCCAAGACATTTGATCAATAATAAGTCCAGTTCTTCACTGGCAAACAAATGTAAGTTAGGGCTTGCATTCTCAAAAGAGGATTTCCAAGACCAGTAGTCTCCTGGTTCTTCACTAAACTTTCTTAGTCCTCCAGTGATTAGCTCACTTCTAGCCAGGAACCTCATTAGTTCAGACATGTTTACTTGGTCATTTGATTGGACATCATGTTTGAAGCTTGGTGACGTCTTAAGTATAGGTTTACACTGGGATAGTTGAGGAACAGCTTCATGATTGGTTGAAATGTTTGATGGAAGAACATAGTCTTTCAGTGTGTCTATGGAACTGTCAGGTTCTTGTTTGGGTTGACAGAATGTAATGGCTTTAGGTACTTCGTTGTACTCTATAATATCAAATGGAGTTAAACTACCTTTTAAGACAAGTTGTTCTTTCACATACTTGCCAGTGCATTCTAAAGAATCATCATTTTGCTGCTCTGGTCGAGACATATGTTCTTCATTCGCAGCTGCCTCATAAACATTTGCCTCAGCATGAGCTGCCTCTGCATCACACTGGTGTTGAAGAACCAGTAATGTGGCTTCCACTTCTGCTTTCTTAACTTTCATTGCAATTTTCTTTTTAGCAAATTCTGCTCTAGTGCGAACTGCTTCAGCTTTCGCCCTTGCATTTACAGCAGCCATGCTTGCAGACGACTTATTTGAATTTGACAAGTGTGTCTTGCTGGAACGAGTTGATGGATCCTTTCCAGCTTCTTGAGATGTCTTTACTTTATATAGTAGATATTCAACATAAACATTCACTGCTTGTTGTGTAGGTCTGTGCTTTTTCACTGTTCTGTCCCCACTGTGTTTTCCAGGTAACAGTTGTGCAGATAGATAAACTCTTAGACAATTGACACGCGTATGTCACTTTAATTGACGTTGCTTTCAATGCCAAAAGAGTGAAACTACAAATAAAGATGAAAAAACATGATTTAGAATACAACAGTAGTCAAATCATACAAATAGTAAGGGCACAAATACTTGATACTGTGTAAAAAACATGTCACAATCAGCCTTACAAACAGCAATCTTTTTCAACATAAATGCTCGCAAATATAGGTCAATGTTCTCAGAAGTAATAAAAGAACACAAAATACTTACAAGCAGTGCTTTCTGTAAACAACAAACAGAATGAAGAATGATTAAATGAAGACTGATAAACTGCCTGTGTCAGCCATTTTACATGTGTTTCTGAACTCATTCTACTGTTCAATAACAAACTTAACATGAAAACACCACAAAGCTGGCTGGGAACAATTACTGCCAGCCCAAGCATGGTTCAACAATTCGACATGGCAATGCAAAGTCAAACGGTAAACACTCTGAAAATATAAGTATCACTGATTCCCAAATTGGAAACAGACAAAAGACAAGATAAGGATCTATCTGTGGACCAAATTTCAAGTGCCTTCATTAAATGGATAGGACTAAGTTAGGTGGCTTTGTTGAGCCATTTGATGACACTAATTTTAAATATTATTGACAAACTTTTTTCACTGCTAGCTGAATTTTGTACGAAGTTCTTGAGTATTCTTCCAATTAGCCAGTTAGAAGAATAAAAAAATCCTTGAAAAACAATGGGTCTACACACTGCTCTCACCACCCTTTACTTTATTTGCAAATACCGTATTTTCCGGACTATAAGTCGCACCAGCCATAAAATGCATGATAAAGAAGGAAAAGACATATATAAGTTGCACCGGAGTATGAGTCACATTTTTGAGGAAAATTTATTTGATAAAATCCAACACCAAGAACAGACATGTCATCTTGAAAGGCAATAAAAATAGAATAGAGGCAACAACAGGCTGAATAATTGTACGGTATGCTAACATTACATGACACATTAACAACAAACTGAGAAAGTGCTTGGTATGTTAACATAACATATTAAGAGTTTTTCAGATAACTATAGCATAAATAACATGCTAACAAGTTTACCAAACCATCCATGTCACGCCAAATCACTAAACGGAATGAAATTTTCATCCTCTGTGTTGTTTTTAAACAACTCAGCTAACTCCAGAGGTAGCTTCTACCACACACTTTATCAACACAGGCCTAGCGCACCCTCTTGCGGTTTAGTTTGAAAATAACATGTGATATGATATATATTGCATATATTGTGTTAATAATTTCACACATAAGTCTCTCCGGAGTATAAGTCGCAACCCCGGCCAAACTATGAAAAAAAACTGTGACTTATAGTCCGGAAAATACGGTACATAGGAAAATCTTAGATAACATTTCATAATATCCTGATTTTCATATAAGCATCGTTAATACAGGAATCAAAGATTTTAATTTATGACCCTTTACGACCTCCACAATATTTTTTAAAAGCAGCACAAAATTGAGCAGCAGCCTTATTTAGTGAGACCGCTGGGTTCACAGCACTGACCCATTTTAGACAATTGACTGTGCAAGACAAAACTTTATTCCATTTACTGAAAGGTGTAACTGTGACTTTGTCTTGATGAAGAACTCACAGGTGAATATTCCAAACTCATTTCCAGAAGGCTTGCATTTGTTTTTTGTGTTTTTAAGAATATAAACAAAATGCAATGACATTCAAATTTCACAAGAGGAGAGTTTATTCCCAATATATTTGTTTGCTACTAATTAGAATAGTACATTGCCATTAATTACTAACACTAAGACAACTAGATAACATGTACTTCATTGAACAGGCCAAGAAAAAGTTTTAAGAAAAAAATGTAGAGAGAGAGAGAAGTATGCCAATTGTGCTACTTTGACTTTTACAACCATAGTATATCGATGTGATGTGGAATTCGATCACACCAAGTTAATCCACTCTTGAATCAGCTACTGGTGAATGGTGGATTCTTGGTTTGATTTTGTTGTAAAATTGTAGCCTAACTATGCAGTAATATATGAGGAATTACTAATGCTAGTGTTGACCATATATTCAAAAACTGTGACATATACATATATGCATATATATTAGTAAAATCAATATTCTCTAATTGAATACATGGCATGCAATAAAACAGAAAACAAAATACTGCTGTGTGTATTGCTGTGTGCAACATTCATTGCACTTCATTTTACTGTGTGTGAAAGTGGGTGGCTCAGTTCTTCAGTGTTGCTGAAGGACATGGTTTCTTACTGCATTCACCTCCCACTTGCTTTCCTGATAGGACTTAAGAAGTCATTTCAGCGCACAATTCATGTTTGATGACTTTATTGATTTTCCATTCCTTTTCTCCTTCTGCCTTTCCTTCCATCCAGTCTTTTTCCTCTACTGCTACCATTTTCTCCTCTACAGCCCACCTTCCATATAGCCTGAGTGACCCTGCAGTTACCTTCTACTACATCTTTAATCCTCCTCCTCTTTGTGTTGCTACTGGCTACCATTTTCAAACCTTACAAATAAAAGCCCTGAAGACCTTTTCTGTCTATTACCATTCATCACAGGATGGTGTCATGTGTAAAACGTGCCGCCTGAGTTTGATCAATGAAAATTTTCTCCGCAGTGGAAGAAGCAATGTTCCTGCAACTCCATTGGATTGAAGCTCTGTAATCTGTAATTAATTTGTCTTCAAATCTACCTGCATCCAGTTACAGTTCATAGATTACAGAGGTTTATTTTAGTGTTAAATTCTGACACACTCATGGAGCTGTTGTCAGTCAGTTGCTATGGCAACAGATGTAGCATAGCCGACACACTACGCACACAGCATATGTTCTTTGGCCCTTTGAGAGCTAGAAAAAAGAAGAATACGAGTGGTTTAGAATTGCAAAACGTTTGCGTCCGAACGTAGAGTACCAGAAGCCAAATATGTTAAAGTTAGTTACATTTTCTGGTTTGGAGAACAACAGAAAAAGCTAGAAGTGATGAAAGTGAGTGCATTTTAGAGTGAGTCACCACTTACTGCAGGTTGAAGATGAAAACACAAAAAAAGTAGCCCTGATCCTTGACAGCCATACGCTCAGTCTGTTCTGTCTAAATTGAAGTAGAGGACACTTTGAACTGCTGTCAGTTAAACCTCGACAATGATATGATAAAAGCTGAGAGGTATCCCAGTGTGTATATACAGTAAACAGATGCGACCAGTGTAAAAGCTGTAATTTGGCCCATCCAGTGAAGAGAACAAAGTTAAGGAAACCAACTGTACACATTCATATGGTAATTTTAATAGCAGATGTATGATAAAAAATATGTTAGTTTCTGAGAATGCAACCAGTATTTATGATAAACCTTTTACATTTACACTGAGATGTTTGGCACAAGTTCTGCAGTTAGCAACAAGAAGTGCTTGTCTTGCATCAAGAAGACCCTGGAAAAATCCCTGGAAGGGTCTTTCTGGATGCAGTCTGCATGCTCTCCTTGTACATATGTGCTCCCATGATGTGCACATTATGTCAACTGGTCACTCTAGAACACCATCCTGTGAATAGTTTGTCCAGTGTGTCTCTGTGATGGCCCATGACTTTATTTCCTAATGACTGCTGGAGTCTCTGCTCTGTGACCCTGTACAGACAATTTAGTATATTCAGTGACACAACTTTTAAAATACCATTGACCTTCAGTCATATCCTTTTATCCATATTTTGGAGTGATTTTTAAAAGCTGTCATAAAAACACATCTTAGTCTACAGATTTTTGCTGGTTTGTTGTGTTGAAAATAAACAGACTGGAATGTTTTCTATTATATCCTTCATTGTTTTTTAAACTAAGCTTAATTTTTATGATAGAAACATTAAAATTTTTAATGTAATTTATGTCTGAAGCTATTAGTCTATTTTTTGGTATGCAAGCTACCATCTTAAACTAGAAAAAAAAAGGAAGCAAATTTTTTATGGTCGTTCATAAATTTTGTCATGAAAGCTCCTAAATCCGTTACAAAATCTTATGTTGTTTATCAGCTTGTCTATTAATTGAATCCTTCTTTTTCTCAAGCTACAGAATATTTTCCATCATATTCCCCTCTTCTGATACTAGAAAATGGGGAAAAATTATTGACAACAATCACACACAGCATAAACCATAACTCGGGATCTTGTTCACGAATGAGGGAACAAGGGAGCGGAAGATCGACAGGCAGATTGGCGCAGCATCTGCAGTGAAGCGGGCGCTGTACCATTCCATCGGGGTGAAGAGAGAGCTTAGCCAAAAACAGAAGCTTTCCGTTTACCGGTCGATCTACGTTCCTACCCTCATCTATGGTCATGAGCTTTGGGTCATGACCGAATGAACGAGATCACAGATACAAGCGGCCGAAATGGGTTTTCTCCGTAGGGTGTCTGGGCTCTCCCTTAGAGATAGGGTGAGAAGCTCAGTCATCCGGGAGGGGCTCAGAGTAGAGCTGCTGTTCCTTCACATCGAGAGGAGCCAGTTGAGGTGGCTCAGGCATCTGGTCAGGATGCCTCCTGGACGCCTCCCTGATGAGGTGTTCCAGGGAGGAGGCCCTGGGGAAGACCAGGACACGATGGAGGGACTATGTTTCTTGGCTGGCCTGGGAACGCCTTGGGATTCCCCTGGAAGAGCTGGAAGAAGTGGCTGGGGAGAGGGAAGTCTGGGCCTCCCTTCTTAAGCTGTTACCCCCGCGACCAGAGTAATTTACGAGAAATAGTAATTTACTAGGAAAAAGTAATACAATTAATATCAAAGCTATCCAGCTTCTGTCAGGTTATCGCCTGATGGTAGAAACCACACAAAGAAGTACCTGCTCTGTAACCCATTGATAACTTCAGGGAGATTTTCTGTCCAGAATATTTCTCTGAAGAGATTTGGTGAACAATCCAGACTCTTCACATGAAGCGAACATTGTGAAGGTAATGTTAGATGACAGTTCCTTAGCACTGGAATAAACAAGTTGTGATATTCAGTCTTCAGTTTCAGTTCAGTTTATCTATATAACATCACTTCATAACACATGTTGTCTCAAGGCACTTTACAAAAAAGTAATTTCAATTCAATCACGCATACATTCCAGTTGATCCTGCTATCAACAATGCATTAAACTCAATTTGTTCTTCAAATTAGCTTAAAAAGTTTCTATCTGAGGAAACTCAGCAGATTGCATTGAGTCATTGACTTGTACTATTCACTCCACTAGTCACTTGGCGACAGCCCACATAGCAGACTGTCCTGGCCCAAATCTAGCATTCTGCTGGCACATCTGACAAATATCACGCACGGCAAATTGGATGTCAACCAGACTCAGGCTAGATCTGGCAATGATGCCACGGTTCACATGAGTCAGGCCACACCTTGACTAGATTTGTCCATGCCAAATATGGGCCAGTTATGGAAGAAGTTATGTCACCCATGTGCCATGTCACAATTTATTTCATCATAATCTAAAAGTGGTGAAAAAATTAAGAAATATTTGTATGAATATCAGGCGAAAGAAATTTTAACCTGAAGAATAATATGGCAGGTTTAGCAATATAATAAATCACTTTAACACAGTGGTTCTTAACCTGGGTTCAATAGAACCCCAGTGGTTTGATGAGTCGGTCTCAGGGGTTCGGTGGAGCCTCTGCCGTGGAGGTAAAGACACACTTGTGTAAAGTTGTGATGACACGCCCCGCTTGGCCATCACTTGCTTCAGAGGATCACATGACATTGCTTGGCCAATCAGTGCTGCGGGAAATTTAGTGTGTACAGTATTGCTTGGCTTGCAGGGCGGAGGCGGTTGCCACGGCAACGGTTGTGCTTAAACAATAATGTGAGACAGAGAGTAAAAAGGTGCAAGTGATTTTGAGTTGATCACCTGTTCGGATTGTTTCATCTTTGTTTAGCTATGCTGTGGTTCATCACAGCTGCTGTAGTTTCTCAACAACAAACTTGGACTAATTACCTCGTTTGTTTGCAGTAAACATCACAACAAACATCAAATAGAACAAATATATTTGATTACGTTTTAATAAACAAATGGCTTCTACCGTGATAAATTATGTGGAATTAAATTTATTATATCCCGAATTCTGAAGATTTGCTTTTACCTTTGCAAAGTTCTTTGGTTCCTCCAATCAGTCTGTAGTTTCTCATATTGATTTCATCAAACCAAATTTCAGATCTGCAATAACTGACTGACACCTGCTGGCCTGAGGTTTGCAACCAGCTTCTGACTGAGAAACTAGTAACCTCCTCCCAGTGTCAGAATCTCACTGAGGAAGAAACTGCATTTTTTTTTTCTATCACTTTATCATTTCTGATATAACTGATGTATATGCGTATATAAAATAAGTCAGTAGGTTTTAATTTACAATTTTTATGTCTTTGTGTCATGAGGTAGATCTCAGCAGGCTGGTGAGAGAAAAATAGATCTTGGTCTCAGAAAGTTTGAGCACCTCTGATGTACAAAATGGATTCACCTGTATCATGGAATGGGATGGGAGTCAGCGTCCCATCTGCATGATATGCAATGCCAAGTTGAGCAACTCTAGTCTCGCAATGGCAAAATTAAGAGAACGCTTCTCTTATGCCAGCAAGGAGATGGGGAAAAGTAAAAAAAAAAAGTATTTTGTGGATTCAAAACGACAAAAAACTCATTAAATTTCAAATTTAAAAGATTAAGTCATTAAAAATGTTAAATTCTTTAAAAAATCCAAATGTATTTTTAATTAGAAAAAATGCCAAAAAAAATATATATGTATGTTTTGGGGGGCTGAAATTCTTAATGGGGCCAAAATATTTTGGGGGGGCCAGAATAAAGTAACACCATAATTTCTTGTGAGTTTATGCACTGTGTTGGAAAAACACATTGCATGAACTGTGTTTTTTCCTTTTTTACTTCTTTATCAGTAAAGAAGGGTTCAGTGAATGCGCATATGAAACTGGTGGGTTTGGTACCTTAAAAAAGGTTAAGAACCATTGCTTTAACATTTGAAATTTAAGTTTAAATGATCATATCATACAGGCAGCTGCCTTCCATCAGAGATTACAAATCATTTTCAGAAATCATTTCTTAAACTGAGTTCCATCAAAAAATATTTAAAAATTATAATCAATATAATAATATTTTTGACTTATTACTTAAATTTGTTTTCTGAATGTAAAAATGTTTTTGGTTGTTTTAGTTCTTAACCTCCTGACTACCAGTAGTTCAAATTTGTCCTCTGTAGAGGACATTTGTAAACTTGAAAATCTCCCACCCACTGCATGCTACTGAATTAATTCCTTTTGGTATCTACAGATTACATTTAGGGCTTTTCAATGATACCAAATGTGAAGGGGTGGGGCTTTTGAAACTGCCTTTTTCTCATTCAGAAAAATGGCGTCCATCAGTATTAGCACATTTTATGGGAAGAGAAAAAGTAAGTGCATAATACTTTTTCTTGTGCAAATTTTGGTTTAAAATTTTGTTGGCATATTCTAAATAAGTCTCTTATAGCATATTAAAACATGCTATGAAGTATTTGGATTGTATTTTATCTTAGCATTTGAAAGTTGAAAAATTGTCCTCTGTAGTGGACATGTGTAGTTAAATTTGTAGACCCGGGGTCTTTCTGCACAGAGTTTGCATGTTCTCCCTGTGCATGCGTGGGTTCTCTCCGGGTACTCCGGCTTCCTCCCACAGTCCAAAAACATGACTGTAAGGTTAATTGGCCTTTCTAAGTTATCCGTAAGTGTGAGGTCGCCCTGCGACAGACTGGCGACCTGTCCAGGGTGACCCTGCCTCTCGCCCAGAATGTTAACTTGAGATAGGCACCAGCACCTCCCTACCCCATTAGGGACAAGGGTGTAAGAAAATGGTGGATGGATGTATTATTGATGGAGACTCAAATATTAAGTTGTCTGATGAAGAAGGTGAAACATCAGGCTCCGGCCTGATGTTTCAGGCAGAAGCAGAAGAAGTTGATTCAAAGAGCTCTGAGGATGAAATTCAGGGAGGGCAAGCAGATGCAGAGTCGGATGAAGCAAGAGAGTCCACATCTCAGTCCAGTAGCACAGGAATTGCTATGACACTCACACTAATATTTAAGTTAGTGATGATGGACAGTTTTGTCAATGTGAAATTCATTCATTTTCTTTGGGACAAACTGGTTGCCATCTAGGTTCAATTTCAAATGTATAGCGTTCTGATGTCCACTGTAGTGGACACATAATCCAAAAATAAAAATATTTTTTCAAAAAAAAAAAAAATGTTTTCAGTATTCTAATTACCTTACAAAGATTGTGGAATTAAAAAAAAAAATGGTGATTGGACAATATTTTTTTTCCTGGTAGTCAGGAGGTTAATACATTCTGTAAGATGTTTCTTATAATTTATGTAGCAAACCTGAATCAGACTGAAAGTAAAAATAATCCAGAGAGGAGCTCTTTTAAATCTTCAACTAGGAACACGATAATGTTAAAAGTAACATGGTCAAACTTTGTAAAAACCGTATAATTATTATTACTGTAAAATTACAGTATTATACTGTAAAATTACAGCATTATACTGTAATACTGTGAAAGGAAAAAAGTATTGTATTGTGTTTATGGCACTTTTATGCTTGAAGATGTATTGTATGTTTTATTATAATTTTCACATAGTGGTTTTATGTTGGAATAAAGAAACAAAACATCAGTATGATCAGTATGAGGAGTGCATTATAGAAACCAGTGCAGCTACAAAACCGCTGCTAGAAGAAAAGACCAGAGGATTTCATTAGGACAGGTCAAGATCAGAACTGTTTTTTTTCAGACTTCTGTTTCGCAGCTCATCTCCACAATGTCAGTGTACAAGTCAATGCTCTGTTTTGCTGAAGATATGCTTTTTCTCAATGTGAATGAATCAGTGATGTATCTTCGATTATACTTTTATACAATTGTCATCCTTTGCTTTAGCCTTTGGCTACTTGTACGGCTCAGAAGGCCAAGTCACCAAACTGCTCCCCTGCCTGTGCTCTGCTGCCAGCATAATATAAATCAATTTGTAATGTAATGTACTTTTTCTTTCTCTTTTTGTGTACTTTTAAGTGAAATATCTTAATTTGAAGTACTAGAATATTAAGACAGCTTATTACATAAATAAATATAATTTAGTCTGTTAGATTTTTTTTCTGCACATTATCTATGTTGTCTATCGCAGAGTTGACATATTACACTGTAATAAACATATGTTTATGTTTATTACAACTAAAAAATCTGTAGCTGGAGTTTGACAATTACTAATTTATCAAAGCTTGTTTTTACAGTAAAATGCCTAAAAATTTTAATGAAATTGTTTTATTCTTCATTGAAATGGCAAATGCACATTGAATTATGGAATTATGTAAATATGTTCATGAATACACCACTGTAAAGGTGTGTGTTTTTCACACACACCTTTACATTCTGATAAAATGATTTATCAGAACCAGCTGTAGGGCTGTGTAATTTTATTGATTCTACAATATTTATTGATATGTTTACATTTTTAATATGTGAGTATTGATACATTAAATCCTACTTTGAGTGTTATGCCATATCAACATAAATTAAATTACATTATTTACACAGTTGCACATGTACATTAAAAATTACATGCATTTGTATGTTGCATTTGCATTTTTTAAATTATTTTTGCCTCAATTAATTCAATCCAAGTCTTTGGAAAAGTCACAAAAAAGGTCACCAAAGTAACTCTGTCACTCTAAAATCTTTCTGAAAATTGTAAAAATGTAACAAATCATATTGTTTGCTGAATATTGTGATATTTCCTGTAGCATGAGCAGAATATCACATATCGTATTGTATCGTGAAAGTAATGCATCACGACAGCCCTAACCAGTTGTATAAAATATAAACATTGTGCCCCCAAACAATAACCACATCAAAAAGTTTGAAACATTGTCTTTAATGCTGTTAATTTAGTTACAAATATAATAATGTATGTAAGAGAATGTGTCAGTGACATTTAAACTTAAAATACTTTTTAGAGCTGCACTTTATGAATGTGGCATGTACGCCATACTCAATGTGGCGGACGCTGTGGCTATTGAGTGGGCTGACCCACTCAATGAAGCATTTAGCAACAACTTCTGGTTCAAAAGCAAAAAGTGGTGACGTCCAATCAGCAATTTCTCAGGTTTCCAACTGGGACTATGCTTTTTGTTTTGTTAATGTTGTATTTTTGTAATTGTGCTTCGTTAATGTTGTTTTTCAATTTGTTGAAGTGGTTTGCGCCTCAATCCACCATATGTCAGTGACTTACAGCAATATTTCATACTGAGGATGCATTCAGTGGGGAGGAAAAATTACTCTTTAGCAGGAAGAACCCTCCAACAAAACAACAACCTGGCTCAGAATGAACCGGCAGGTGCCATGATCTACTGGAGGTTTGAGAACACAGAGCAGAATGGATAAGAAGAAACGATTATTGTTGCATTTTTTTAAAATTATTTTTGACTTAAACGCTGATACTTAACTTTTGAACATGAATGTGCAAAATAAAAAAATAATTCAATCACTAGCCTTGTTTTGAAGAAGGTCTCAGTGCAGACTCCTGAGCAGTTGCAGTTCTGTGGCAAGTGGTGGCAGTCTTGTGCTTCCAAAACCATTGGAGAAGCCATCATGACAATATGCAACAATCATTGTCCTGCAGCTCTTCACTACACATACACAGAGAGGAAACCCACACACTCATACATATAAAATTAAACATGCAAATTTATGCAGACACATATGAATTCTAAAATGCACACACATCCACAGAACACAGCAGCATGAGAGTCTCTTGACTCTCATGCAGCTCTTCATGCTGCCTGGTTGCAGAGTTTCTTTTTAACCCAACATGCCCAGGTTTACATCTCTGCCAAAGCGTTGGCCTCTCCAGCTGGATATATCCAAGCATCCGTGACACTGTAGAGATTTAGAGGATCGTGAGCTGGAGGTTTACACAAGGCTCATTGTGTGGAGAAGATTACTTCCAAGTGAGAAAAGGAGATCGCCTGCTCAACCCCCAACCTGGTTTCATCCTGCACAAAATCTAGAGGGTAATGATAAATATTTATTTCCACTATCCTCATTCTAATACAGAATAAAGGAGAAGGTGACACTGCCACAACAACTTAATGTCACTGCACATGGTCGACAAGCAAACATGCCAGTTTATTATCAATGAAAAGGAGTTCTACACCTCATGCAGGTCAGAGACACACCTTTGATAATCTTGAATGGGTTTGTGCCTTCTGTTATTTTAATTACTTGGGCGCTACTCTTTAAATTGGATCAATTAAATCATCCTGTCTATTGACTGTTCTGAGATGAGAAATACCCAGCTGCATCAAAAACAAATACTTTTTTGTTCCCTGCAGCATTTTGGGATTTTAACCCTTACCATCTTAATAGAACTTACTTTCATCAGTACAGTAAAATAAAACCTGGGTGATTCTTTAATGACAGAATAAGGTACTTTCTAAATTAGAAACAAGATAAGGATGTGAATTAAGTAATCAGAAGCATGCAGTTTGGTTTTTATTACTTAAAATAAATATTAAAATGGAAAAAAAAAAATTAAACCTGCTGAAACTTAGGAAATAAAGACCATTGTCATTCACTGATAACACTCAAATAAAAGTATGGTTGTTTTTGTGAAATAGTAATAGATGTACTAGTGCAAGAAGAGGGCCAGAGGAAAAATAAATGATCCTTTCTTTTTTAAAGGGATCCACCATTAGTTGAACATGTTGGCCCAAATATGTTGATTTTCCTATTAGCTAAATAATTGATGTTTGTGGTACATAAAAACTAATAATTACTTTAAAAAATCTGATATCTTTCATTATATGTTTTCACCCAGGGAGGTTGAAAATTTTTCAAATGCGCAGTAAATGTTGATGATACGGTTGGATCCGTTCTGTATTAGAATCTACAGGGTAAACACAGAAAAGATAACTTTACCTGAGTTGTTTATGATTGGTGTGAATTTAGACAATGCCATACTGCATCACTGTTGGCTGTAATTAAAGAAAAGAAAAACAAATAGTGAGGTGAGTCTGCATTGGTTCCCACAAGAAAAAAAGAGTGCAATGGGAAAGAGCCTAATACAACTTTGGGAGGACCTACATTTGTGTTCTCAACATTTCTCTCCTGAAGACTTTAAGTCTGTTGCATGAGCAAAACTGATGAAGCATCTACCAAGTGGTCATCACCTTTGCATACTAAAACCAAATGCCATGTTTACAGTTTTTACCTTCAAAGCACCAAAACCCCACCACCTGCTTGTGAGAAATACACTGGGAAATACATCAGAGATAGGCAACGCTGGAAGCTCTTTAAAATTAAGGAAGCAATTGCTGCTGTTGCTGGTATTGAATGTGAATACCAGCAGCACAGACTGTACCAGACACAGAGCTAATTACAGAACTACTTACCGGCTCACACTGTTCGATTCCTGCTCTGCTTGCCTCTGTTATTGTGTTCTTGGGCAAGACACTTCACCCGCCTTACCTGTGGATCAGAAGACTGCCCCCAGGCAATGTATGTGTCAAAAGCATTTTGACACATACATTGCGTCAAAATGAGTGTCCGACTAAAAGGGTTAAAAATAATTAACAAAAATCTGATGTTCTAAGCATATTCACTTCAGCACATTAGTCTGTGAATGTGCTATTGTAAATTGTGTGACAATGCAGGAAGTAGACCTTTAACGTTTTGATTAAGCTTTTGTTAAGGAAATAAACATTTCAGTGCTATGGGTTTGCCTCCATTAATGCTCATAATTATTACTTATCTCTACATATTAGATTTTTCTGCCTAAGACAAATAAATGCATTGGTTGGCAGAGACCGCACTGTGTGCCATAGTCTGTTTTTGTGTTATTGGCAGAAGTGAGGCATGAGGGCCCAGCTTGCTGTTACCCTTGAGTCAGTTTCAACATGTTATATATTGGAGTCTCATTTCTTTTTTATGCAGTTAGTTCTACATGAAAGTTTTATAATTCAACTTTTAATGTCTGCAGAAAATAGGAACATATAAATAGGTCCTCTGTAAGAAACAGTCTGGAAAGCATTCTTCTATGCTAAAAATAGGTTTAAAGAATATCTGTAAGAATGTCCACAGATGAATGAATGATGCATTTAGTTATATTTGGTGAATGTTTTTCAACATGTTTTTAAATTTTAATTAGAAATTGAAATTTAGTCAAGAATGGCAAAAGAAGAATAAGCTGCTTAGTCCCTGTAGAAATATGCTAATCATCTCCCACTGCTGTAACCTTTTCCACCTCCATCACCCACTAAGTCCCTCCTTTGTGAGCCACTCTTTCTGTTCTCTTTCAGGAAGTGGAAAGCAAGTTCAGGTTTACCTACCTACACTTTCAAAGCCTCTTCTTGACTTTTCTTTAGAAATCATTACCGAATATGCAGTAAAGCCTGACGGACAGGTTATCTTTCAAAGGAAATCCAATTGTTTTACAGTTGTTCTCTCTGTGTAGAAAAGCAGCTTCAACTCTTGTCAACAAACCTTTTAGTTTAGAAAAACTACCAAATAAAGGGAAGAGAAGTGGACAATGGGTTCAGTTCTGAAACCAAGCATGCTAAATATAAAGAAGTTTTTACAAAGGCGTTTTACAAAGAAAAAGAGAGAAAACAGCTGGTAAATTGTAAATGACTTCTACTACACTTTATCTAGAAGCGCACCCCACAGTGCTTCACACTACATTCAATTATTCACGCATTCACACACACACGCATTTATCCATTGATGTTGGTAAGCGGCTACATTGTAGCTACAGCCGCCCTGGGGCAGTTCCACAGAAGCTATGCACCAGAGCTACTGGGTCGTCTGCCTCGCAAGGAGCAGAGGCAACTATTTAATATAAATAAAACTGTGGAAACACACTTGTGTTTGTTGGTTTATTGTGAACATTCGCAACAAATAGAGTAACATCTGCTGTGAGGATGGATCTTCCTTGGTTTTAGAACTGAACCCATTGTCCACTTCTCTCCCCTTTATTTGGTAGTTTTTCTAAACTAAAAGGTTTGTTGACAAGAGTTGAAGCTGCTTTTCTACACAGAGAGAACAACTGTAAAACAATTGGATTTCCTTTGAAAGATAACCTGTCCGTCAGGCTTTACTGCATATTCGGTAATGATTTCTAAAGAAAAGTCAAGAAGAGGCTTGACTTTGTAGGTAGGTGTAGGTAGGTAAACCTGAACTTGCTTTCCACTTCCTGAAAGAGAACAGAAAGAGTGGCTCACAAAGGAGGGACTTAGTGGGTGATGGAGGTGGAAAAGGTTACAGCAGTGGGAGATGATTAGCATATTTCTACAGGGACTAAGTTGCTTTTCTGTTGACTACACAAAGAGCATGTATGCTTTGTTATTCATAAGTTTGGTTCAAAGAAATACACTTTGAAAAGTAAATATTAGCAACGTGGGGTTGAAAAAAATGTGCTTCAGGTTGCACTGAGTTTAAAAATGGCTTCAAATAAATCACAGAAAAAGCCTGGATCCATCATTTGAAACAGTTTATTCAATTTGTACTCAAATCCAGTCCACTTCACTTCAGGCTTTTGCACATGTAAATCAGTTTTTCTTACCACTGTGCTGGGTGAATGTTGTTCTTGCTGCTACTTTGAAATACACATAAATCTGTCATATACATTAATGGTGCAGAAGTATGTATTTTTGAGGCACATGGTACTATTTTATTGCACAGTCAAGTAACTGTGTTACCTTCAGCATTTTCTAAACATGTTATGTATATCAAATATGACTTAAAAGAAATCTGACTTTCTGATCTAGCACCTTGAAATTGGGTCTGTGTTTCTTTAAAAACTCATTCAGCTTGCAGCACACACTTGCCGATGCCCTTCCAAACTAAATGTGCATACCAAAAATTCAGCTACCAGCACTTACAAAGTCTGATTTTTGTGAGTCTGTGCTCTGTTGTGCCCTGTCAGTTCTGTCCAATGGGAAAAATAATCATCACTCACATTGCTTTATCTACAAATTGTTGTTTGCTTATAAAAATATCACAATGTGAAAGTGAACTGCATCAAACAGAACAAAATAAAGTCTGCAAACAAGTGGACCAAAGGACTTTCCTATTGAGAATGCACCTTTAAGCTGAACTGGCACAAGCTGATAACATAGCACTCATATGCTGTTTGTAATTCTAAGAACAGAATTGTTTTTTACTAATGGATGTGGTTTGTCAGTCAGGTGATAGAGGTGTTGCATACTAACAAAGAAATGAAATATGTGATGTTGCTCTGTCCAAGGTATGTAATAATTTCTTTCTGCAACTATAATTTTGCTGGACTAGACTGATTACTTTTCAAGGATTATTCAGTGTTTCCTTGGAATTTATTGTCTTTCCTTCCTCATCCTTTTCTTTCAAATATCCGGGAGTCAAGAGGAGAAGCACTATGTTTTGAATCTATGAATGATTCTGCTGTTTTCAATTCATATCCAAAAACAGAATAACTTGATTTGAAACTGTTGTTTTATGAATCCTTAAACTATTTCTTGGCTCAACAGTGTTTATTAGAAATACCCTTTACTTTTCCACAGTGGGGAAATTTAGATGTAACAGTAAAGTGACAGGCAATTGAGGCATGTACACAAAGATCACAAAGATAAAAGTAAAATTAAATTAAACAACAATTTTAAATAATTATGAAAAATATATTGTACATTAAGGACATAATTACTGCATAAAATACTGTGCAGATATCAAAATGGGATAAATCCGAACAGAGTTTGATTCCCTGTTAAATAAAATTAACCAGTCCCAAAACACTCTTTCAGTATATGCCAATAGCAGAGTATTCACAAGAAATGTGAAACTGGGAAAATATATTTTTTTAAATGTGTAAATATACGTTTGTGTATTGGTGCTTGAAAGATGACAAACAGTTTGACACGATCAGGCACTGGTGGACGCAGGGACTGAACAGAAAATCCAAAAACAGGTATTTATTAGGAAATTAACTTGTTCTTAGTAAGACAGGCCAGGGTCAAAACCAGGGAATCCAAAAAGGGGTCAGACGGTTCCTGATAGCCGGATCAGCCAGACAGGGGATCAGAGTCAGCGGGTCCAAAATCCAGGTCAAACGGGTATCCGATCTCAGGGTCAGGCAGACAGGGGGTCGAAGCCAGGAGGTCCTTTCCAGCGAAGAGAGTCAGGGATCGGGAACAGGGCAGGCAACTAGGCAGAGACAGACAGGTTAGTTACTGGGTGGTTAGATCAAGTTCTTACAGCAGGTCTGAAGGTGTTACCGCTGAGGGTTTGACAACAATCTGACACCGTGCAGGGGGAAGTTCCGTCCTTATATGGCCGCAGCTGAGGATCAGGATGATGATGTTCAGGTGCGAGTGGTCACTGCTCAGCAGCAGCCGTGACACAGTTCTCTGATGCCAGTGTCAAAGAAGGTCTAAACCAAACTGATCTTCATTCAGACAGTAAGGCTGAGATTTTAATGTTTCTTAATGTTAACCTGTTAAAAAAATAATATTTTTGGGTCATATCAGTATTTTCATTTTTTTCTACTACTTAAGCAGGTAAAAGAACACCAGTGATTTCATACTTGTGGATAGGTGTTGTGCACAATATCTCTCCCAAGTGTAAATGTAATAGCAAACTGAAGTGAAGAAGTGAAGTGCAAGGAGTGCAAGGATTCTTAGGCCCTCTCTGAAGGGCCTAAGAAGGCAGTTTAATACTAGATGCAAACTAAATACACACTCTGGGAAGCCAATATCCCTGCAGATAGGCAGATCCAATAGATATTGTTTAGTAACAGCACTCCAGATACACTGCAGATTGCTCTACTCTTACACCTAACCCAGCACTCCTTCATTCTAATCCAGGCATAGGTCTGTCTTCTCTGCTGTCATGGTGCTTACAGAGATTGGCAGTTTAATTAACTTCATATCTCTGTGTGCTGCAGCAGCAGCTACTTCTTGCTGGGTAAGAGAGTTTGTGTTGGAGCTGCAATCAACACATCTGTTCCATGAAGACCCCCCGAATCTGTGACGCCTGAAGTATCCAATTGAGATATGCACTGAGATCAAGGATGTGTAAGTGCAGATGGTTCGTAATCTCTTGACAGCCATTTTAATAGTAATAATTAACAATATACTAAGAGAGTAGGGTTATATGTTTTTAATGAAAAAACCAAAAAATCCTTGAAATACATAGCAAAACTTAGTCCTGTTGCTTTTTTTTCCCTTTAAATCAATATTGGTTTATTTGGCAGTGAAGACTCACCATGCAGAAACTACAGTCCTCACCAAAGCTGACTTGAGTTTGATTCTCTGTTTAATAAAATTAACTAGTGCCAAAACACTCTTTCAGTACATGCCAATAGCAGAGTATTCCGCTCCATTTATGCATTTAATGACTAAATGACAGGCTTTGTGTGGCAATGGGTGTGTTATGTTTTTCTAGTTTTGGTGAGAATGTGAGCAGCAGTGTTCTGGATCAGATGGAGCTGTGAAGATATTTTTGCAGTAATCCAGCCGTGTCTTCATTTCGGGCCGCATCGAGGTAAGGTCCTCAAAGGGCCTTTTATGGAAGAATGTATTGATAAAATTACCGAACAACAAGTAGTTAAAATATTAATGTGTAGGCCTGAGTTGGGTTTTCTTTAAGGTTATGAAACCTCGATAGAGAGTGTTAAAATTGCAACGAGAGAAAGAAACCAGCAACACCGCCTGGAATAACACTACAAGAAAATTTAATTGTAATAGGTAAGTTCTACTGGAAGAAGAAAACAAGAATCGAAAGTTCTACAAAATTTAATGGAGTTCAATATCTAAAAAGCACTTGGTGGCCCTGAGGTAAAAAACATTTCAACATTAACATCGCTCAATTACAAATTAAAAAACACAACATTAATGGAGCACAATTACAAATTCAAAAACACAATTAACAAAATGGAAAGGGTATGTCCCAGTTGGAGACCTGAGAGATCGCTGATTGGACGACAGTGCTTTTGAACCGGAGTTATCACTTGAGCGGGTCGGCCTGTTGTTGCGATATGTTATAGCATCCGCCATATTGAAAGTGGCTTATTTGCCAACAAGCTAATACAAATAAATGGACCGAACTTTGTAATGTGCTGTTCTGCAGAGTATTTTAAGTTAATGAATGTCACTGACACAATCGCTCACACACTATTATATATAGGAATGAAAAAAAAAAAAAAAACTAAGGACGTTTCTGTCATGAAGTGGTGAGGCAGACACTGGAGGCCCAGGTAAGGTGAATGGTGGAAGTTTAATAATAAGAAATGTCCAGAAACACACAGACGACAAAACAAGTCCACGGCCAGGCAGCACGGCTGAGCGGAAGCCAGGACTCACACCGGTAGCAACTGGTCAAACAGGCGGACAGCACCACAATGACAAGTAACACGAGGACCCATCGAGGAACAAAGGACACAGGAGGGATTAAATACACAGAGGGTAATCAGGGGAACAAGACACACCTGGGAGTAATCAAGGGAAGACAGGACGACGAGGAGACTCAGGACACAGAAAACTCAAATAAACACAACAGAAAAACACGGATCATGACAGCAGCGCCCCCCCCCCCCTCAAAGGTGGCTACAAGACGCCCAAAAACAAAGTCCAAAACACAAAAAACCAAACAAGGGTGGGCGGAGGGGTGCTGGAGAGTCCAGAAACATAAAACTACCCACGAAAGGTGGGCGGAAACACAAAAAGAGGCTAAGAGTCCAAAAACTAAACACAAAACAACCCACAGAGTGGGCGGAGGCGTTGAGGGAGGTCCAGGAGGTCCGGAGGGCATCCACGGCGCCAGAAACGGACCCTACTGGGTAGGTCCGGTGGCCAACCGCAACGCTGATGGCTGAGCCTGGTGCCGTCCGCGGTGACGAGGAGCTTTAGGGGCCGCCAGGAGGCGACGGCGAGGAGACTCTGGAGAAACACTAGGGGGAGTCTCGGGAGGAGCATTAGGAGGCAACGAGGGAGGAGCACTAGGAGGCAACGAGGGAACACTAAGAGACTCGGGGAAGGCACTAGGAAGCAACGAGGAATCACTAGGAATAAGCCCACTAACTGGGGCCGAGAACCCACTGACTGGGGCCGAGAACCCACTAACTGGGGCCGAAGGTTCAGGCGCGCCGGCTGGAGCGGCGAGCGGCGCTTGAGCTGCGGCGGCCGCGGCGAGCGGAGCTTGAGCGGCTGCGGCAGCGAGAGGAGCTTGACTGGCTGCGGCGGCAGCGGCGAGAGGAGCTTGACCGCCTGCGAAAGCAGCGACAGGAACGAATGCCGGTGGAGCAGCGGCAGGAACGGAGGCCGGCGGAGCAGCGGCACGTCGTAAAGTTCAAAAACCATCTCCAGCATAAAAGAGTCACTCTTAAACAGTTTGAACAGGTAAGTGACGTCCTCTTCGGAGTTAGTTGAATAGACATGGTGGGGAAACGTTGGTGGATGTCGGAGCGTGAGACTGGCTCTTCGCTAGGTCGTAATCCGACTCTATTCCCATCTCCTCCAGCAGCAGTGGAGAAGGCAGGATCTCCACATCCCGGTAGAGGTCCCTCTGTGCCAACTCCAACTGCTGCTGGATCCAATCTTCTCGATCCATCTGGGCCAGGATGGTAGCGACCTCACCTTGTAGCTGAGGTGAGGTCTACCTGCTGTCATGTGGTGGTGTAGTGGAGGTGGTGAGGCCAGACACTAGGAGGCCCAGGTAAGATGAGTTGTGGATATTTAATGCAAGAATTGTCCAGAAACACACAGTCGACAAAACAAGTCCGCGGCCAAGCAGCACGACTGAGCAGAAGCCAGGGCTCACACCGGTAGTAACTGGTCTAACAGGCGGAGAATGCTCGACAACGACAAACTGCGACAAGTAACGACGATGAAACGACGAGGAGCCGACGAGGAACAAAGGACACGGAACAAGACACACTTGGGAGTAATCAAGGGGAAGCCAGGACAACGAGGAGACTCAGGACACAGAAAACTCAAACACAGAAAAACACGGATCATGACAGTTTCAAACTTTTTGAAGTGATTTATTCTTTTGGAGCACAATAATTACATTTGATACAGCTGATTCTGATAAATAAATTTTTGATGAATACACACACCTTTACAGTGATGCATGCATGAACATATTAACACAATTCCATAAATCAATGTGCATTTGCTATTTCAAGATACGAATAAAGAAACGTAACTTCATTCAAATTTTTAGGCATCTTATTGAAAAGACAAACTTTGATAATAGTTGCCAAACTTTAGCTGCATATTTTTACTTTAAAAAATATTTATTACAACTATATAGACAGCATTGTGAACAAAATCTAACAGTGTCATAGAAAATACATCCCTGATTCATTCACATTCAGAAAACAGAAAAACAAAAACATATCTTCACCATATCGGGGCATTGACTTAGCATCTAAACACAGACATTGTAGGATTCACCGTTTCCGAGCTTTCTTTCAGCTCAATTCTTTCCCCGCTGATTCTGCCAAGCCCGTTCCTTTGGCTGTGGTTTTGCTGGATGAGAGTTGGGGACAGTAGGAATCTCATTCATGAATTTGAACGTTAACAGTTTTGTTAATGCTGCAGTGCTTTGTTAATGTCGTGTTCTTGAATTTGTTTGCACCTCAGAGCCACTGTATAAAACAGATTAGTTAGAACAAAATTAATGGGGTGCAACAAAGTTGTTAGCTGGAATAAAATATATGTATATCTCAGAGGAGACTGGGGCTTAATAGTGGGGAATGCCGTGACATAAAAGGGGACAACATCCAGAGAAGAAAAAGGGGACCGCCGTAGACACTACAAAAACACAGCAAACAAAGAAAAATACGCTCCAACAAAACACAGAAACCACCGCCATCAGGAGTGTTAACATGGGGATTAGCTCAAGGAGGTCAGAGATGGAGCTTTGCAAATAAAAAAATTCACTTCCTATTTATGAGGGGGCAGGGCTTAGATGACGTCACACTATGACGATATAGGATTGTTACGTTCAAACATTTGAGGACACAGTCAAAAATGAGGGTTCAAAAAAATTATTTTATTTTTAAACTCTTTAACTTTTTTCGGATTCAACTTCTTTGATTTTCTGTGAAGGGAAAAAAAGAGAGAGTTAAACACTCCCAGTTCTCCGTGTCCCCCCCAAAATAGGAAAGAACAAAACCCCAAAAGTTTTACAGAAAGTTGGATGTAGTGAGCCAATCAAAAAGAACAAAACAGTACGGCAGGGGGCTGTCGAAGCCCTGACTAGTACGGAACTAAAGCAAAAAAAAAAGAAAAGATTCTACTGCAAAGAAAGAATCGAAAACAGGACAACCTGTCCCACCAGGCCAAAATCACAACAAAAAACAGCAAACAAACAAAGGCTAACAAAAAATACTGCATGGGCAGGCTGGAGACATCAGCTGCAGCCTACGACTGGAGACGTGCGCGCATTGCATCAGGACACATCATCCTTGGTGGTGGAGCAAGCGGGAGGGTGGATCCCCACACATGTCGAAACCCAGAATGCAATTTGACCCAAAATGGCTATGTCCTTACACATTTTAGGCAGGCCAAAAGCGCCACAAATTATTGAAATCAAATGAATTATGAAAAAGGAATTATCCAAACTCCAAAATATATTAAACAAAAAGTAATTCAATTAAAGTCAAAACACAAAACAATCTAGAAAAATAAATTGAAAGAATTACATGGTGCTGAAATAAAGCAAAGAAATCAGGTGAAAATCCTTTCCATGATTTTTTTTTATGTTCATTTTTTTTTTATGTTCATTCACTGAAAAAAAATAACTATTTGTTTCAGTGCACAATATTGCACTTAGTCTATTTAAATAGACGTCACACTAGAATGGACTAATAACTGTCAGTCAACCAGATTGCTTCTAGGCAAAACAAGAGTAGTTAACAAAGACAAGCAAACCAACTAACATATACAACAGTAACAAAGCTTCATAGGTAAAACACTATAGTCTTGTCATTGACAGTGCAACTTTTGTCCTCATGTCAGTCAAGACCTTGACTGCTTGACTGTCTTGCTAATATTGTTGGATATAGTGGAGGAATGCAGAAATAACCAAAATAAGAAGCAAGGTAAAGTCATTATTGGCAAACCTCTGGGTTAATAATATTGTCACCTGGACAGGCCCAGAAAGCTTGGTTGAAAGGTCTGCTATAGTTAATAATAGTTAATAAACTCACCTAATAATTGTCAGTTTTCTCCCAGTCCACCAAGAATGGAGTTATTGTTTGACAGTTTGTCATCTGAGCCACAGAACCAATGATGGTACGTTGCTGTGCATTTCCAGGCTTTCTAATTGTTTGGAAGTTTTCTTGGTGGACTGGCAGACAACTGATCATGCAGTGGTTCACCAACATTATTATTTTTTTTAGATTATTATTTTTTTTTAGAGTAATTAATTACTTCCTTGATAACAAAAAGAGTTATGATTGAGAGATTATGATTATTGGGTGGACATATTTTCACCTTTGAGGGCTGCTTGACCATGCAAAGGTCAAGCAGCTTTCCTTGGTCAAGCTGCAGACTGTCTTTACCAGCCCAAGCAACCTGTTTTACAGTATCACGTTTCATATTGCTATCATTATCACACTGAAAATCCTATAATAGCTGACAAAGACCTTTAATAAAAAAAAAATTTCATCACTGTCTTCTGTTATCTCTTGCCTTGCTGCAACTGTCACTTTTCATTGGTGATGGCATGGATGTGAATTAAGGTGTCATGGTGATGAAGAAAAGCTATTAAAATGTCTCCATTCAAAGTATGATGGTGAAGTGATTGTGGCTTCAAACAGGTTTATTTATTTTATTTTACTGGGAACAGAATACGCTGGTGCTAATCCACAGATCATTCTCAACTATTACTCAGAATGGCTCAGTGTAGAACACACTTCACATCTTTGACATGAGAATTTCAGTTCATTATTTTTGAGAAAGTAGCTCTAGCTCTGAATGAAAACCCTCTGAAATATGGGGATCCTCAAATATTGCACCACATTTGCTGTAGCTTTTTCTTCTGCACTTTAACTGGGTCGTTCCAAAACATATGGTTTGATCTAAAGCCTTCTATTGTAGCGCTGAGTTTATGTTTTTTTTTTTTTTCCTGCTGGAAGTGAACCTTCATCCCTGTTGCAAGTCTTCTGCAGCCTCAGACCTTTTTTTCAGGGTTATTCTGGATTTAGTTCCATCTACCTTCACATAAATTCTGACTTGTGTACCTGCTGAAGGAAAGCTGTTTAGCAATGGAGATGACATGTTCACTGTAACTTTTTCTACTCTAAGAACTCCAACTTGTTGGCCAAAAAATTTTGTTTTGGTCAATTCTAATCAAAACACATTCTTTCACATGTTTTATGTGCCTCTTACAAATATTCAACAATTCTCATGCTGTTTTTAACAATCACTGTCCTCTTGCTACTCTTTCACCAACATCAGATTTTGAAATTACACAATTCCAAGTTGTCCTGTCGACTGAGTTGTGGTTCTCTACAGCTTCTTCAAAGGCTGCTTCTCTGATTAATTAGGCCCTTCCTTGGCATGTCAGTTTAGACCAGTGATTCTTAACCTTTGTTGAGGTACTGAACCCACTAGTTTCATATGCACATTCACTGAACCCTTCTTTAGTGATAAATAAAGTATGATTTTTTTTTTTCCAAACTCAAGACATAGGTATATGCTTTTTTTACTGGTGCACAAAATGAGTCATGCATGAACATCACCTTGCTCAAAGAACAAAACTAACAGTGCATGAACTCACAACAAATTACGGTATTACTTTATTCTGGGCCCCCCAAAAATATTTTGGCCCCATAAAAGAATTTCAGCCCCCACAGTTTTTTTTTATTGTTGCTATTTAACTAATTAAAAATAAATTTGGATTTTTTTTTAAAAAGAATTTAAAATTTTTTATTTTTATTTATTTATTTATTTTTTGAAATTGAATTTGTTTTTTGCTGTTTTGAATCTACAAAATACTTTTTTACTTTTCCCCATCTCCATGCAGCTTCAAGAAGTGTTCCCTTAGTTTTGCCGTTGCAAGACAAGAGTTGCTCAACTTGGCATTGCATTGCAAGATCTACTTTTTCTCTCTCCAGCCGGTTGAGATCTACCTCATGACACGAAGATATAACAGTTATAAATTAAACCCTATTGACTTATTTTCTATACGAATATACATCAGTTATATTAGAAATGATAAAGTGATAGAAAACCTAATGCAATTTCTTCCTCAGTGAGATTCTAACACTGGGAGGAGGTTACTGGTTTCTCAGTCAGAAGCTGGTTGCAAACTTGAGGCCAGCAGGTGTCAGTCAGATCTGAAATTTGGTAGATCTGAAATTTGGTTTGATGACGTCAATATGAGAAACTACAGACTGTTTGGAGGAACCAAAGAGCTCTGCAAAGGTAAAGGTAAATCTTCTGAAGTTGGGATGTAATTAATTTAATTTCACATAATTTATCATGGTAAAAGCCATTTGTTTGTTAAAACATAATCAAATATACTTGTCCTATTTGATGTTTGTTGTGACATTTACTGCAAATGAAGGAGGTAATTAGTCCAAGTTTGTTGTTGAGAAACTACAGCGGCTGTGATGAACCAAAGCAAAGGTAAACAAAGGTGAAACAATCCGAAAAGGTGATCAACTCAAACCACTCGCGCCTTTTTACTCTCTGTCTCACTTATCGTTTAAGCACGCCCGTTGCCGTGGCAACTGCCTGCGCCCCGCAAGCCAAGCAGAGATTACATTAAAAACATAACATTCAGTGTGTTACAATATCAGGTTTTCAGGCTTGATATTTATTTCTCGATTATTAATAAGCCTCTCATGAACACAGCGGTGGTTGATTAGCTAATTTAAACTTCTGCTCTGCTAGTCAGTCGGTCTTTGAGTCACCTTTTTTTTGTTGATGGAACTGAAACGCAAGTGATGGCCAAGCGGGACATGTCATCACAACTTTACACAAGTGTGTCTTTACCTCTGCGGCAGAGGCTCCACCAAACCCCTGAGACCGACTCATCAAACCCCTTGGGTTCGTTCGAACCCAGGTTAAGAACCACTGGTCTAGACAGAAACAACCATGTCTTGCAAGGCAGTTGGTTGAAGAATGCCAGGCTTATTGTGCAGTTACATGAGCTGTGTGACTTGCATTCATTGAGTTGAATACAAAACCTTTGTTTACTGAAATATTCAATGTTTAAAGGTAAAGTAAAACATTCTGTCTGACAACTACACTATAGGACTACAGTGACTACAGACTCAAGAGCAATACAATTTTATGTGACATCTTACAAAATAACACACACCACAATCAGTTGAAGCAAATATATTAGAAGAGTGAAAGTCTATTACAATAAGCAAAGGATAGGGTCAATATTATTCGCAAAATATGAAAAACATTGAGTGAATTCTTTCAATCTATTTAAAAGCCTCTGTTTTAGCAAACAAATTACACACTAAATAAGAGTATTGGAAGGTAGAAGTAGTCTGAAAGCAAATATGTGCAGGACCCTCAAGAATGAAGTAATTATTTCAAAACACACTTTTTCATTGTTACATACAAATCCCTCTGCAAATATTTCCCATTCATCCCTAAACATTGTTTTGGAAGCTAATTTAAATTCTGATTGGCTTCAGTTTTTCCATCTCTCCTTCACAAAAATATGCAGAGTGATGGATGCTACAATAGATTTCTTAGACCTATTTTTACAGACTGTAAATGAATGCAAATGAGATAATTATGGTCAAAAAGTCAACTTAGTGGAAAAGTGCTGCAATACCTCTGAGCAGTGTAATAAACTATATGGACACACCTAAATCAGAATGATAAACAATGAAAAGGCCAATTCTCTCCTCCCAGAAGAAATAAAATCTGCACAGTGTATGGAGCATTTTATTACATACACCTCTGAAAACTCATTTCAGATTGGAATTGCTGTCTTTTTTAATCATATTTTGAAGGCAAGTATGGCTTGTTCAATAAACTGCTATATATTGTTTTTCTTCCCCTCTTGACACAGACATGGAGTTTTGGATTTTTGCTTACCTTCTTCCTTTGTGCAGCCCACCTGAAGTGTGGCTGCATCAGCTCTGATTATTTTAGGTATCTGTCTAGACAATGTTCATCATCATGAAAAGCATTGTGAGTGTGTCAATAGTATCCTTTTCTTTTCTCTGAGGATGAGAGGTTCACTCACTGCTGCATGTCTAAAATCCCGATAGGTGACACACCATGGATTTTTCTTTCCCCTGTTGATAGCTTAGAAGCAGCTTTCCCCCCCATCAGCATCAAAGAAAACTGTGTAGAGAAGTAAAAGCAGCAGCCTGCTTAACCTAGCAGGTTTGTAAAGATAAGTCAAACCTTGTGAAATAGCTTTGATTTCTCAGCAATGTGTTTTCCATGTGACATGACTGGTTTACCTTTGACTGAGGTCTGAGGTAAACCAGAATCAACAGCAGAGAAGCAACACATTTCAATAGTTGTGAGAGTTATATAGGTAAGGTAATGAGTATTTTGTTAAGCCACCTTTCAGTTTAATTCCAGCATTCAGTCTTATTTGTTACATTTCATTTGATTAATGACAGAGAATTTCATTGAAAACCAAACTGACAGCTTCAGTTTAAAGTTTTGGTAATATTCACCCTTTTAAATTCTAGTAGGAAAGACCCTTAATTCCATTCTTTAACTTCCTCAATTTAATTTATTTAGATCAACATTCAGCTTTTTTATGATCAGAGGTCACCTCTACATCTAGATTTCAGGAAGTCGCTTAAAGAACCTGTCGGTTCATGAAGTTTTCACATTAAAACTATTTCAGGCATGACTGATTTTTAAAAATACTCATGCAACTATGAAACAGATAATTATGGTGGAAAATTAACATTTTGGATTCCAGCAAATTTACTGAATAAAAGAATATTCTTGACTCACCATGAACAATTTGCAATAACTATTGAATTGAATGATAACAGAATTACCAACTTTTAATCACCTCATAGCTTTGATTAACCACAAACACAACAGATTACTTCTTCTAAGTTCAGAAATCTGGAAATGGTAATCTCCTGCATTAAGTATTGACAGAACTTATCACTGGATCAAAATCAGACCTGTAACGTGTAAGAAAGAAACAGAGAGAAATCATTTTTAAACAAGCAGTCTTCTATTGTTCAAACTTGAATATGGACTTAATTTAGATCCGACTGGGCATATTTGTATGTGCGTTTGAAAGTCTTATGGAAGCTTATATACTGAGAATTGTACCTTAGGAAAACATTTGAGTATAGAAGAGCAAAATAGAAAGAAAGAGAAAAGGAAAGAAAGTAGTATATGCACACAGCAAATTCAAAATATTAAATACTTTGGTGTTTGTGCAAATGCAGAGTAAATTTTACTCTAATAGAGTCACGTTCTACATATGTACCTCTGGGATGTATAACACTAGCAGTAAAAATCAAGTGTTAAAACAAAGTGTTTCTGAGTCAAATTTGGAGGTGTTGAAATGGAACAACTCTTGACTTCTTAACTCTGACCTCTTACAGCGGCTATAACACTAAAAGACTCACTGACTCCGTTGGTCTCAACTATTATTTTGAGTTGAGACCAACCTGTGTGAGAGATGTCACATTCGCCACTTTGCTTGGTGATAGTATATTGAGTTTAACAGGTCAAAATTAATTCATTGCAGCCAGGGTATAGCTATAGTGCTGAAAAAAGTGAGCATAACATTCAGGCAAATTTTTTGTTAATTTAAATACACCTAAAACACTTTTCATATTATGAAATGTTGACATGCACTATGCCGGTACTAGAAGTCTGTAAATCAATGGAGCAAACAGCAGTAGCAGATGTGCTGATTGGTTTCTACGTCAACGTACAACAAACTCTATGCAGAAAGGCCCTGAAAAGATTTGAACTTGGAATCTCCTGGCTGCAAGGCATTGGCACCATTCAGCCTGCCAGTTCGTGTCTTTATTACTTCAAGTGTCTTTATTACTTCAACAACTTAGACCCACTTTCCCAAACTATTAACAATTTGAGAGGTCAGTACAAGAATCTATTACTAAGTGTTACGCCCCCAAGGTCTAGGGGTTCAGGGGCGGCAACATAAAATTGTCCAGAGAGAGTAGGGGATAAAAAAAAGGAGATTTATTACAAAAGGAAGGTTGCACAGAACCAGGTCACAATACAAATAAACCCAATTAAAACAACAGAAAAGGATTAACAAATTCAAGATGGGTCAAATGCAAATTAAATTACAAATGTCAAACAGTCAGCCTAAAGGTAACTCAAATAACCCAAAAGGAAAAGAAAAAAAACACACAAAGGGAGCACCAAAACCTCCCAAACCACTAGCTTTTAGCTAGTGCAAACAAACTGCAGCAATCAAACTGCTTTAGCAGAACAAACAAAATGTTACCAAACAGCCAAAAGCAGTTGCAAACAAAGGTGGGGAACAGCTGAACAAAACCTCTTCCTACAAGCTGTCCCCCTGCTGGTCCAATGAGGTGTAACGCCTGCAGCTTCCAGGCAGCCAATCAGAGGATGATGTGTCATCAGTGGAACCTGTATGATTAAAAAAAAAAGAGCCTGCACACCTTAAAGAGGCCAGGGGCCGTAACACTAAGTCTATTATTATTGGTGCAAATCTTCAAGTTTAAGCTTTGTGTTTCATTTTTCCATTTACTATTCCTATAGATTTAAATGTTTAACCTTTTTTAAAACATAGCTTTGCTCTGTGCTGAATACAACCTAACCTTTAAAACTATTACTGCATTAGCTTTCTACAATTGAAGTTTCTCTTAGCTCATGATGACATTTTCAAGAAAAGCAACAAATATTATTTTTCTTCAATGTCCTCAACACACATACACATACACACACACTTCTAGCCCAATGCCTTTCTCATCTTTGTTTGGTGGGTTTAATGTTTGTTTTCCCCCTCAGTTCACATATTACTAAGCTTAAATCTATTTTTCAAATGAGTGCTGGCTTCCAATAGGAAAATATTTTTGAACTCATGAGCTCTATCTTACATCTGCATCTTGCTTATTTCTTATGTGGGCTTTTCAGACATGAGGTATGTGAATTACACTGAACTGGATTTTTTGAGAGACATCAATATCTTTATAAATGGAAGTACTACATGCAACAAATGTCTAATTCAGGCTCATTATGGCGCTCAAACATGTGTCCTAACAACAGGTGCTGTTTTTGGGTTAGGACATAGGTTTAAGACCAAGGTGTGAAATGAGTCAGGTTTATGAGGTTTACGGTTAGGTTTAGCATGAAAGTCAAGATTTGGTTATAGAGATGAATGAAAAATGAATGGAAGTCAATGAAAAAATTGTGAGGATAGAAAGATATGTTGTGTTTATCAAATTCATACTCACCACACGTTTATTATTGTTTTCTGATAGCTGTTGGTGCTTTAGAAGACAAACCCAGATCAACTGGTGACATTCATCCATCCATCCATTTTCTTACCTCCAGCCTAATCCCAGTAGGGTTGGGAGGGAAACTGTTGCCAATCAGAGGCCAATGGGCGAGAGGTGGGGTCACCCTGGACAGGTTTCTAGTTCATCAAAGGGCAACAAAGAGACAGTCAGGATAAACAGTCATGCTCGCACACACACACTCACACACCTATTGAGAATTTAGAGTGACCAATTAACCTGACAGTCATGTTTTTGGACAGTGAGGAAGCTGGAAGCTGGAAGCTGGATCTAATCATCTGTTGATTGCAGCATTCCACATTATTAGCTAGTGCTTATAATGTGGAATTATTTGCACTAGCTAATAATGTGGAATGCTGCAATCAACAGATGATTAGATCATTCGCACACCTACTACACATTTTTTGGATCTCTGATAGTGCTGTTTACCTTATATCCTATGCATGTGTAACATAGGATACATTTATCAGCCAGTCGATTTCTGGGAGCCAATTTCCTTAATTTTGGGGCATTGTGATCAGCCAATGCTAAGATGTGAAGCAAATATTATCCCCTGATCTTATCTTTGTTGGCAAAGGTTTAAAATCAGCATCTGTCCTCTTCTGTTCTACAGTGAGAAATTTGACTGACAGACCCACCAGGTCATGTCTGCACATTTGCAGTTAAAAAATGTTGCCAACAGTGAACTCCAACTCAGTCATGTTCTTGCTATATTTAGCGACATTTAAGACTGAAAAAAATTGTATCAGCTAAAGTCAAAATCAGCAGGTCAGGCTTTTAAACTGAGGATCAGCTAGAAAATTGCACTCAGTGCAGTCCTACTTAAGATGGAATATATACGCACATATTCATGACATTCTTTGATTAAATTAATTTCTCTTAAGCGTAATTCCAATAGCTAAAAATTTTATTTCTACCAGGTGAGTCTTTCTCCCCTGAGAAAGTGAACCCGTACTGGGTTGATTCTGAGCCTTCAAATGATTTTAACTAAAATTTCACATACCTTATTAGTTGATGTTTCTTTTAGCCACGATCATGCTCAGCAGCACCAACTACAGCGGATTGATATATTTATGTAGTAGCCATGTAGCCTGATTTAAAAATATTTTGATAGACAATGTCAAACATTGAGAAGTTTTAATTGTTATCAAACATAATCAAAATAAGCATGAGAATCAACTCATTTAAAGTTAAAACTCAGTTTCAAATAATACAAACATTCCAGCATAAATCTCTGGCTGTGGAATGGGACAGCTCAACGTCGCTATGAAGCTAATTTGATCTTAGCAGCTCCACAAATGTTTTTGATAAACATTACATTACCAAGATACGGTAAAACAAAACTTTCTTTTTTCTATTCTTCCTCTTTTTTTTCAATCTCCCTGAAGGATAAGTTCTTTTTTGAGACATTGTTTTGCTAACTTATCTTCTACCAGAGATTTGGACATTTGGATGCATGCTGCGCATTGTACAGCAGCTCACCAGGGGCCCGCGGAAGAGCAATTTATTTTTTTCTTCTTGTCCATAAAATAATGATTTCTACATATATGATACTTTTATTTTCTACATATATGATAATTTTATCATATATGTAGAAATCATTATCATATATCATATCATTTTTACAATAATATCATATTATTGTAAAAATAAATCACTTCATAATGAAATTATGTGTTTTTGTTATTATAATGACATTGTGGAAAATGCCTCAAGTGCTGGACTGTGCCTTGTAGACTTCTCTGGACTGTGATTGGCTGGTCTGCCTGTCAATCATGGTTGATGACAACCTATCAGAGCCTTAATGTGTTGGAACTTTCTAGAGTGTGACAGAACGTGTTTTTTCCTGTAGTAGTTTTTGCAGTAGTTCAACAGCTTAGCAACTGTATTATAAAAAGGGAGTTATAAGTGTGATGTTTGCTGTTCATTTAGTTTTGTTTGCATCAAGAATTGTAAGCTGAGAGATAATAAAATGACGCCACATCTTTAACCGGATGCCTGCAGTTTTTTCAGATACAAATCACCACGCACTTTAGTTCAGACACTGAAAACGTTACTAAAAAAAAAAAAAATCAGCTCCTCTGAGGGGGCCCCTTAGTGGCCCTGCTTGACAGTATGAAGCTAACTGGAAGGTGCCTGTGCTGTAAACATTCATCCACCACTGGAAGAGAAAAGAAATTAACTGAGTGAGTTCATTTCTCAATAGTGTCAACTATTGAGTTGACACTATTAAGTGTCAATATTTGGAAGTGTGACCAACATAGACTGAACGGCTTCATTCACTTCCTGCTAAAACTACAGGTAGACTACAATTATGAAACAGCACAGAAAATCAAAGTTCAAAGCTTCTCTTTCTGTTTGGCAACTTTTCCTGATTGGCAAACAGGAAAAGAAGAGTTTAAGTTGCTTCTTAACTCTAACAGAGAAATCAAGTTCAATGGGAGCAAGCCCAGACACAGCAGTGAAGTGAAGAGATGAGAATAGAGCAGAACTGCCCAAGAAGGCAGAGGTCAGGGCTTGCCAACACTCAGAACCCTCATTATTTTCTCACTCATGGACATGGAGCCTTTGTCCCTGTGGATGTTTTATCTCCTTAGAGGGCCCTGGTGAACTCCTACTTTTCTGCAGACTTATGGCCTCGCTTTTGGAAGATCTGCATGCAGACGTCAGTATAGTCATTCTTGCCCGTGAGAGAAAAAAAATCTCACCATGACAGACTTTCTTTTCAGCAGCCTTATGCAGTAGGGAGGGGATTTAATTTGACTGCCTAATCCCAAAGAGGATTCTATGAAGCTTGATCCCCTGGAAGAGTCCAAACAGGATCCTGGCTATGCTGGAAAATCAGGTACATCAACTCACTTATTGCACTGACCATTCCTCCAGCTACACAGGAGACCTACAGGTTGTTCATGATGGTATACTGAAACCTCACATGTTTCAGTATATTGCCTGATGGTGACTACCTGAAAAAATGGTTCTGGATAGTTCAAAGGCTTTTCAAGGCGCTGACCAGTGAAGTTCTACTGTTAGGCTGTAAAGTCAGTCTATCATTATAGAATTGGTTCATTCTGCTCATTCCTTTACATTCCTTTGAAGTTGTTTCTGTTCACACAAACAGGTTGTATGTACAACAGGGCTTGTAATGTTGATCAATGAATTGGTTTGTTTGTGGGTGTAACTGTGCTGAATTGAGACTTTTCTTGAAGCTATTTGACCAAGCCAAGACTGTGTGATGTGAACTTGATCCACTGTATGTTTGTAAAGAGTTGTACTTTGGAAAAGAGGACTTGTTACAAAATGTTGCTTGAGAAAAGCTCCACCCAATATTAAAAAGTCCACTGTTCACAAAATTAAAGGGAACACATCCTAGATCCCAATTAATATAATATTTCAGTTGAAAATCTGTATTCATTATATAGTGCATTGAAGGGAAAACAACAACAATGTAAATCAAAATTATTATCCCATGAAAGTCGAGATTTTGACTCAAACTCCAGGGTTCACTGCACCAGCACATGGCCTCACCGTTGGTCTGAGGATCCCACCCCTGGTACCTCATGCTCAATACTTATTTTACCTGCAGTAAAATATTAGCAATTATAAGTGATGTCATGCACATTTTATTTAATTCCAAGATCTTAATATTTAATTGACATTTTTATATCACCGCCAGGCTATAAAGGCTGTTTTATTCCTGCTCTAACACCTGTCGTCCACCAAGGTCAACCTCAGACTTTACAGTGAATGAGGGTGATGCCTGATTTTCATGCATAATATACTATTTATATGTTAAACCTCTTATCAAAAGGGAACACTTTATTCACCAAATTGGTGTTGCTTTTAGCGGCTAAGCTGGGTATGTTCCATATATTATAATGCAATGTTGAGAGTTCAACCTCCTAGTTTGCGCTCTTAGTGGTTTCAATGATAGCATATTTCAGTCCAGTAAAGATTGGCCAGGGGCTGGGGCCTGAATATTAATGAAGTGCTAAAGCTGTAATGTACCTGGGATGTTAAAAGCCAGCTGTTCTATGAATTAAACTGAAACAGTTGGTGGCTCCAGGCAGCACATTTTCTAAAGGAAAATTAAATTTAGTCATTGTGGCGGTGTAGTGCTGGGAATGAAATGCCATTTTAGCCCATTGAACGTGACATTTTTTCCTCCGTTCTATCTGTACCTCTCTGAGAGGAAGTCAGATGTATGACCTTTTCCAGTTTCCTTGAGGCTTCACTCCAGCAAAATGCCCTTCGATATTTTGCTGCGCATCTAAGCTAATTGAATCTAAAAGATTGTGTGTGAACCCAGGGCTGCAGTAATGAGAGCAGAGCTGCCTGGGTACAAAAGGTCTGTAAATTGATAGAAAAGGTGGGCGAGCCCTCTGACAATTTGCCTGAGATAGAGCCTCCAAAGGGCAATCTCCCGTCCTGCCTGATATGCTGTGGGAGCCAAAAGGGCATCAAGAGACGAATGTTGAGTTACAGCCTATAACACTGATCCAGCCATCTTCTTCATTAAAAACCATTCAGTTGCACAATAGATCAAACACTTGAGATGAAAACATAATGCCAGCAGAGTTCAAATTTGGGTATTTCTTCAGTATTAAATGAGGTAGAAGAATAGTTTTTATCTTTTGTTGTTTAAACTACCATTGTTACATTCTCTGTCTTTCTTCAGCATTAAAATATATGTATATTTTCATTTTTTCCCCTGAGCTATTTGAAAAGATGTGTCTGCAGACAAGAACAATCAATACTTATTGATGGAATCATTTTGCCAAGAATTCACAAAAAAATTAAAAGAATCTAGATTTTAACAAGCTGCTTTTCCCTTTCAAAACAAAATACTGTGATTATAGATGGATTAGCTTTGGACAGAAAAGCTTTACACATATAGGCAAAATCACTATATTTCATGAGCTTTCACAATAAACGTCAATGTCATCCAAAGCTTAACTGCATTATGTGAGTTATTTGAACAATGTCAAATGTAGAAAGCCAAACAGAGGTTATGAATACTTAAAATAATTGAAAGTCATAATTAGTTTGCAGGAGAGAAGCTAGAGGTGGGGATGCATGAGAGCCTATGACTGTGGCTGCTTTTGTATTACACTCCCTCTGAACCCACAGCTATAGAGACTGAACCCCTCCATAATGTAGCTAAACCTTGCAGGTGTGGAGGTAGCTGCAGTGAGATAAAACACTGCTCTGTCTTGCAGTCACCACGTCCATATGGGTCTGCAAATATTATCTCACTCATGTTAACTGAGCACTCAACATTTTCCAGAACAATAGTATGAAACCTCTGTCTCATCAGTTTGTAAATAACAACACTGGTTAGGCAAAATATGCATATATCCTATGTTAAAATGTTATTCTAGAAATAAATACATAAAAAAAACAAACCAAGAGGAGATAAATATAAGGACACTGAATATAATGGACTGTCAAGAATGTTTAGAGCAGGGGTGCCCAAAGTGGGTCCTCAAGGGCTGGAATACTGGACGTTTCAGTTCTCTCCCTGGTAGTACCAACAACCTTTTCGGCATGTCAATGTTCTTCTTAGGCTTTCTAACAAGCCATCATTTGATCCAGGTGCATTAAACCAGGGAGAGAACTAAAACATGCAGGATGCTGGCCCTCGAGGACCCACTTTGGGCACCCTTGGTTTAGAGAGATCTGCATGTGTTGGTGCATGGGAAAGTTTTTAGAATGGATACTAATGCAGTGTATCCATTTCAGAAATTTAGCGACACGGGACACCCACCACGGCCCTTGTCGAGTGAAACAACAGTCACTGTTCAACTTCACAATCATACAGAAATTTATTCAAACAATCAAATGCATAAAATCATATCAAGAGCTCATCATAATAATCAGAAACCAAAGCCACAAAGAAGAAATTAATTACCTTAGAAAAATACAAAGATCCACTTTCGGAGACCACTGTGTATGGCAGTTAAGACAGTTCCACTCCAGTGGTCTGACTAGCTGTTTTAGCTCAATTACTTTAATATCAAGGCATGTTTCTATTGTCTGATGCATTCTAATGTACAGTTTAGAGGTGGTCTCCAACAGCCCGTAATGATATGTTGCTGTTTGTACACCAGGGACCATGCAGGTGTTACCAAGGCCAAGGGATGAATTCATCACTGTAAACTATCCTACCTGCGCACTTTCTTCATGAACAGTACGGTTCGAACAATAGATGTGTTCATTTCAGAACACATCATACAGAAACATTTTACTCAAGAAAGCGGGACCAAAGTTTATCAGCTATCCATGTTTTTTATCCCTTCAAACTGCCTCAAACTGGTTCCTGAACGACAAAATGCTCTCCTGACCTCTTCTTTGTGGACTCTTAAGAAGCGGTGGAGCTCTCATTCATTGCTCGATGGTCCCACTTGTTGGTCAGAGTCAAACCTCAAGTTCATGTCGCTGTTGTTTTTATGAGTCATCAAGTTAATCTTTTTTTTGACATCTCTCCGATTCGGATTAGCTGTTTGAATCAAACCAGGAACCACGTCCAGCCAAGTTCGCTTCGGCGATCGCTCCTTGCCAACCGGACAAGGTTGTTTCCCCGCTACCATCTCAGTGCCTCTGGACTTACCAGGATCCTTTCCTCTCCCTCAGCGTGCCCTCTGTCTGAGAAGCTAACCTAAGCTGGCCAGCCACTCCCGATCCCAGAGGTTTTGCTATAGGTTTTTGTTACTAGAACATACTGATAAGGTTTCATAACAAATATTACTGAATACTATTGTTTGTCGAAAGTTGAGTTTATCGGAAAATAACCATCACTAAAATAATAAAAATACTGGTATATTGCCCTAAACTTTCTATCTCCACCACACATATGCAGGCTCACAACAACAGACAATAACAAACTGCAAAACTTTTATTGATGTCAAAACCATTACAGAGGAAGGCATGAGGGATCTGCTCCATGCTAGCAATGTGTGCACATTGCAGTGATTGAAATGACATCAGTACTATGGATACAGTATAATGCCTTCCCTCAAGGTGAATCACAGGCCCTTACCTGCTGTATTTTACTCCAGACATGACATAAGTGTTTTACTTTTAAAAAAAAGATAAAATAAGAAACTTTAAAACAAAGGGAATATATGTTTTCTGTAATAATATACATAAGTATTTTTACAATCTTATCTATTTACAACTATTAGCACAAATTGTCATATAACATTGGAAACCAGGCAGCTGGTCAGCTTTATGGAAAATAAGCATTTTTGCTGGCGAGAACATGTGAAAATACTTAAAGATCTCAGCCAGCCAGCAGAAGTTTGACTTCAAATGAATGTTCCAAATGTACAATGACCTGATTTATCAAATTAGCTACAAAGAGGCATAAGAACAACAAAGTCAATGTTTTGAAGGGTTCATCATATTCAAAATTTGTGAACAAAGCTAATAAACTGTTTAGAAGCAAATTTGACTCCATGTTTAGTGAATAGTACCGGTAAAGTACGCTCTTTGACCAGGATATGCAAAATGAAGATGGACAACATACAGAAAAAAAGCTGGAGAACCTTGGACAAAATTCAGTAACCACTATTGTTGTAAAATGTGCACACTTTATGAAAATGGTCAGTTTATAGAACAGAATAGTATGTTTTCTGGCCCAAAATTGGCCCACCTTTTTAACTACTTTTAGATACTGAGGGAAGAAAGTAATGTAAAATTAGCTCATGTCATGCTTGACCACATACTGATGTCAGTTGGGCTTCAGTTAGTCAGTCTGAACTCACTTCAGGCATGTTATACTTTCATGTGTTTTATCGGGGTTGACGTGCCACTGTTTTTCAGCTTTCTAACTGAGGTGACTGGACCGTCTTATTCGTGCTGCTGACAGCATCTCACTGTGATTTTTAAAATATTTGCTCTGCACTGTGACTGCTCCAAGCTAAATCTTATTAGTGCTGTGAAGCAAACAAAGATAATCTGCCCTCAGGGGAAATTATGGCTCAGATATTGCTACTGTATAACACACTGATTCCTCTGTGGATAGTTGTCACTGTGACTTTATCTGTCCTGTGGCCCATAGCAAAACAGACTGACCATGTGGCAAGAAGACTCATTACTTCACTTTACAGGCTGTCATAACACTGATAGCCCCAGGGAACATACCTGAAGCGAAAGCAAAGAGAATGAATCAGGTGAGTAATTTCTTAAAAGTGAGATTAAATCTGTCACAATTTGTTTTGCATGACAGTTTAGTGTCTAAGTGGAAAATACCAATTACATTCACAGTTTGTGCCCCTTATCACATTTCGATTCAGGCATCTTCTCAAAGCCATTTGATAAATAACACTGTCTAGGAAATCAAATCTGTTAGCATAACAGGAGCTGCTTGGAAAGCTTTCTGATCTGCTGCAGTGACACGAAAAGCAGAGTGCTTATTTTGCAAAAGAGGGCCATGAAAGTCAGTAAAATACCAATTTGAAGCCTTTTGTTGATCTGAGCAGATGGACTGGCTGGCTTGTGATATAAACCTTTCAGATGGAGGGTCAATGTGGGTGATGCCACATTGTATGGACAAAAGGGATTCAAACACAAAGAATGTTTATTACGGATAAACAGCTGTTACAAATGAGTCCAATTATACAAAACTGACAATTCTAGGGTTTTTTCTTCAGTTGATCAAAACTAAACTGCAGCAGGACTTTGACCAGAGCTGGAGGATCAAGGAAAATTGAAAAACAAAATCTAAACACATATTGTGATGTTTTAGGTTTAATATTATTTACCAAATGCAATTGCTTGTACAACATGGCCCTGTTTCAGAAAGCAGTGAAAGTCCAGAGAGAGTTCTGGGGTAAGTATGTGCATATGGGTCTTCAGGATAGGCGCACAGTGCAGATAAGTTGACACTTATCCTGAATCAACTTACTACCACAACTATATACACTATATATAATATATGTTTATATAACGTATATGATATATTTGTATGTTATTATATAAAATATAAATACATAACATACTTATATGCTATTATAAATATATAAAAATAATTTATGATGTAGGATGATAGAATGCCAACCGTTTAACAAATTCACTTGCAAAATGTCTTCACTCCTAAATATTCCGCAGTCAGCTGTAAGAAAATGAAAGTGTTTGGGAGCGACAGCAACTCAGGAACAAAGAGGCAGGCACGTTAACTGATGGAGCAACCTCTTCACATTATGCTGATGCGCATAGTGTGAAGAGGTTGCCAACTTTCTGCAGAGTTAGTCACTACAGACCTCCAACCTTCATGTTTCCTTCAGATTAGCTCCGGAACTGTGCACGGAGAGCTTCATGGAATGGGTTTCCATGGTGACCAGCTGTATCCAAGCCATACATCAACAAGTGCAAAGCAAAGCATGAGATGCAATCTAGAGAAGTGGAGCTGTGTTCTCTGGAGTGACAAATCACGGTTCTCCTTCTGGTAATTTGATGGACAAGTCTGGGTTTGGTGGTTGCTAGGACAACGGTACTTATCTAACTGCATTGTGTAAAGTTTGGTCGAAGGGGGATTGTGGTGTGGGGTGGTTTTCCAGGAGCTGGGCTTGGTAGATCCCAGCTCCTGAGAGTGCTTCATCATACCAAGACATTTTGGACAATTCCTTGCTCCCATCTATGTGGGAACTGATTGGAACTGGACCCTTCCTCTTCCAACATGACTGCAACAGAGTAACAAAGCAAAAGTCCATGCCATGGATGACATGGCATGGACTTTGTAGATTAAGTCCATCTATCTTAATCTAGATGGACTTAGATTAATTGTAGATTAATTTGACTACCCTGATGTCAACCTTTTGGATGAATAAGAACGGAGAGTGATGTTCACATACTCATGTTCCCATCCAACATCAGTATGTGACCTCACAGATGTACTCCTGAAAGAATGGTCAAAAATCTGCACAAATACTCCTAAACCTTTTGCACAGCCTACCCAGGAGAGTTGAAGCTGTTCTTGCTGCAGAGGGTGGACCCATATCATATTGAATGAGATGTCACTTAAGCTCAGATGTGAGTCATAACAGGTGAGCCAATACTTTTGGCAATGTAGTGTAGGTATAGCCTAATATATATTAAACAAGATCCTGAGATACTTAAAACTCCTCCACTTGGGGCAGGACATCCCCCCGACCTGGAGAAGGCATATCTGGTATGCCTTCTCCAGGTCGGGAGAAGGACATTCCCCCTTCTCCTGGTCAGGGGGATGTCCTGCCCCAAGTGGAGGAATTTAAGTATCTCAGAATCTTGTTCACGAATGAGGGACGAACGGAGCAAGGGATCAACAGGCGGATTGGTGCAGCATCTGCTGTGAATCCAGCGCTGTACCAGTCCGTCATGGTGAGGAGAGAGCTGAGCCAAATAGCGAAGCTCTCGATTTATTAGTCGAGCTACATTCCTACCCTCATCTATGGTCATGAGCTTTGGGTAATGACTGAAAGAACGAGATTGTAGATACAAGCGGCCGAAATGGGTTTTCTCTGAGTCCCTCCCGAGTACCTCTGAGTCCCTGTAGGGTGTCTGGGCTTTTCCTTATGTTTGTTTTGTTTGTTTGTTTGTTTGTTTGATGGGTCACCCGGTCGAACAACTGTTTAATCCGCTAATGATGCATCCACACCAAACGCACTTTGAGCGTCAGGCTGTTGGGTTTACATTCAAATCAGACTATAGCACATGGTAGATCTGACAGCGTTGTCCTCCAGGTGAGGGACGTTAACTTCAGGACAAATTGTGACAAACCCACTGAGTTGATTGACAGGTGCCATCATGCCAATTTAAAAATTGCACGCGTCTGATATTCAAAGTGCGTAACAGATGTGACGAAACACCCCATGGCCCTCCCCACCTTAAAAATCAATCCAGCTCAGCTGGTGTGAATCACAGATGGCCTCATTGAGTTGCAATCAGTGCTCACTGAAGTGCATTCAGAGGTTCGTGTTGAGCATCCATTGAGAATGATATATTTTTGTGAACAAAGAGTTATGTGTGGTGTGTGCGTTTACGTCTCAACATCTCAACTCTGGCTGCACTGATAAAGTTTGAGTTCCCTGTTAGCCGGTGAATTAATGGGCCGGTGGTTCAGCCCTGGGAGGAGCTTTTGCACTTGCTTCGTAGTCGCGTAGGATGCTGGTTTGTTTTTATTTGGTTTTATTTCTTGCGGCGACACAATGCGTGTCAAATGCTTTGTCTGCTTAAAGTCAGGTAGATTGTTGTTGTGCCCCCCGTGGAGATCAGAACAACTCATCCCATAAAGCTCATGCAACCAAAACAGTTTTTGTGGCGATTATTAAAAACTCAATAGACACGAAATGGAACAGCTACTGAAGCCACCTTAATTAAATCTCCCATTTGCCCTCTATGTCCAGCAGCAGAGATGCGCTATCTAGCAGATTTAACTCCTCATGCAGGGCCGGTCCAAGGTAGAATGTGTATCAGTTCCATTAGCAGATTTTCTAACATTGAAAAAATATCTTGTTTTCTAAATTTGTTCTTACTTATTTTGAGGAGGGAATTTTTTTAAAGTGTACTTGTTTCTGCCAGGAACTCAGTGGATCAAAACTAGAATTAATCTTGTTTTGTACAATGTTTTGATACAACTATGACAGTTAGTCTGTCACATTTTTATTTTATTTTTTTGCTTGAGTAAGATGAGAGTTTAGAAACTTCACATAGCTATTTCTGAAACAACCTGATGGCTCCAGTGTGGAAATGCTCACCAATACTGCTGACAGTCGATTTTACTCGGGATCACTTTAACATCTTAAATAGGATGAAGAATGTTAAAGTGATGGTTTTAACAATATGCTATCACTTTTAAGTAACTACACGTCCAAGTAACGTGCAGTTACTTGGACATTAACTACACGTCCAAGTACAAACATGTTGGTGATTTCCAGTACATTACCTCACATAGCAGTGTACCACTACTGAGGCGGAACTGTATTGATGGTGTGTGGTGGGAGATCAATTTCAACAATGGTAGAAGCCTTCCACAGGGAGCCGGTAGAGGTCAGTGTTAATGTAGGTGGTTGATGGAGGAGATAATCTCTTGGTTTCCTCCCACAGGGTGTTTGTGGTCAGTCAGTTAAGACACAGCTTTGCTGCCATTATATGCTATTTTTTCCCTTGGCAGCGGCACAACTGGATGTTGTTCTGTGTCTGAAATAGGATGAAGAATATAGGTCTGCTGACAGGTGCACATCCTTAGTGTACCTGATGTACTCATATTACATACAGACACCCACGCGGGCACACGTGTGCGGGCACACACTCACATATAAATATATATATGGAAAGAATGTGTAAATTCTAGGTCTATTCTTTAAGATTCAGACTCAGATATTTAATCTGAGACTGTTTTATACCGCATACTGTGAACTGTTTTGAAGTTCACAGTATGCTTATGTCCTTCCTCTTTGGAGACTTAATGCATAAGCATATTTAATAGAGCATAAGCAGATCAGGCTAACAGGTCATCACAGTGTAAGTGATCCATTACTTTGACCCACTAAGATTTTTCAGGAAGTTTTGTAGTGATTTGTGTTTTATTACACAAATCTTCAGTGTCAGATTGACATGTTTTCCTCAAGATGAAAAACAAGAAGCCCCAATATCATACACAGAAATATGTTTGACATATTTTGTGTGTGTGCGGAAGCAGATTTTGATCTTGGAGCTGTGCTCATTTGTTCCTGACCTTACACCATGCACAATGGTGTAGAAAATAGACTAAACACCCCCAAAAACGGATGGAATTTTCACTGTCAGTGAACAGTATCTATTACATTATTTATTTTTGGAAACAAACACAAAACAATCATAGTTGAACTCTATTCTTATAGCAACAGTGTATTTTTTAAGAATCTGAGAATACGCTGTTTTCTAAATTCTTTAGCCATGTCTTTGGCTAAATGCATCTTCTGTAGCACACACTGCCTCTACCAACTATTTGGCCCCAAGCGAAGATGTGTTAAGACCCATACAGTATCTATTCTTTCAGTAGCAGAATGTCATACTGAAAATTTGAAAAGTTCAACCAATATTTGAGAGAGAAAGAAATACAAAGGTTTACTGGAAAACATTGGACAAATTAATTAGCACCTCTCGTGTTAGAACCTCACTGGAGCCAATAGGATAACACTTAGCCTTCCATAACATTTCACAAGGTTTTTTCATTTACAAATTGAGGGGCCCTTGGCTCAATCTATCTGGATGGCCAAGAGTATTGGATACTGTGCTAAAAGTCTTCTCATATTTGTTTCCTACCACAAAACAAGAATAAATTAATAAGATCAAATAAAATGAAGAAATAAAAAAAGGTTTAATGTTTTAACAGTGGTGAAAACACTCATTCCTGCTATATATGATGAACAGTGTTATGAGTGGACAAAACTTATTTTGCTACATAGCTGAATGGAGGGGCTGTTTTTTTTTTACTTTTCCCAAAAGTTGTGTTGTCAAGTTTAGTAGAAACATTAAAGAGTAATATGTGAATATGCACAAACATTCAGTATGAGTCACATCCAGTGCACTCCCCCCTTCCACTGTTTTAGCTTAGAAGTGCACCAAAGATCCATTGAACTGCAAACATATTGTATGTGTAAAAATGCAGACCTTTTTCATTTACATTTCTTGTGTCAGATTCTTTTATTTCGTGTAATCTTAATGGATACAAACAAGTTTGATCAGCTACGTAGGTGCCTAGCCCTGTTTTTTTTCATCAGGGTAGTCATTGCACAGCACAGAAGACCAAACAAAGCTTCCAGACATTTCAACAGAGCCAGTTCATTGTTATTTCAATGTGTGACGAGGTATAGGCCTTCTGTTGATTAGACTTTCACCTAGTATTGTTCAAAAGTGGTTTTTAAATGTCAAAGTCTGTCTCTTCTTTTATGCCTACTTCTTCCTTTCTCTTTCAAACATATGCACACAGACAGCCAGAGCCTGAGATGGTAATAGTGCTCCATGAGCCACTGACCTCTCAGTGGCATTCAGAGAGCAACTGCTCTCCATGAACTGTTGAATAATACATTGAAAGTGTGTGGAGTACAAAGCAAAGCATTTCTGCTTGGGAGAGCAACTGCAATGAATCTCACATGCATGGCACTTTGTTGCATCTTTTAAAGCTAAACCCATACTCAGTCTGTCTATCTGCATTGCTTTTCAAGAATAAAGCATCCTCAAGTTAAAATGTAAGCGCTTGCCCTATTTCAGTTTTTCACTTAGGATTGACAAGTCAAACAAGATAATGCTGCTGGTCACAGAACATCGATGGCATCTGTGGCAATCAACTAATAACATTATAGAAAATATGATAAAGAGGAATCAATGTGCATTCTTAACAAGACAAAACAGGAGGAGTAATAGTCATGCTTGTTTTTCAAGGTTAACTTTTTCTGCAGGAGGTGCTTTAAAGCATTCAGCAGTTGTACTGCAATTCAATAGCTAGACCATTCAATACTTCAATTATAAACCTAGTTTAATGTAACCAGGTGGTGTTTACATGAAGTGGTGGTAAATTCCTACCCGTTTCAGGCCCTTGAATGCATCATGCCCCGTCACTTCCGTTTCACATTGGTGTATATGCACCGGGTGTGCCCCCCAAGATAGGTGTATCAGGTCTGTTGTTGTGGACAGTTGGATCTCAGTTGGATGAGTGCTGGGCAGTGCTCGTCAGGCCAGGATTCGGATCTAGTGATGGGTAAATGAGGCATCATGAAACGTTTCAACCCATAGCAAAACTATATTGATACTGTGTCAATACAGTATCAATGCAGTCACTGAATACTGTCAGTATTCAGTGTCAGTCACTGAATACTCACACCTGCTGGACATTAAAAATCCCTACAGGCAATGTAGTTGACAGACTGATGTGATGACCTAGTTTATACAATAAGATTTAAGTCACTGTATTTTATTGTATATTAGATATTGTATTATGTCATATCTTCAGTTAAATTAAAAATATATATCATATTCTTAGATACAGTCAATAAATAATGTGAACATGTACCATAAAGTGAAATTTTAAGTGAACGTGTTTGGAATGAGACTGCTTGTGGACTGTTTTTTTTCTTTTTTTTCCACAAATTTTCATTAAAAAAAAAGAAGTTTCTCCAACATTTACACTCATCATTTTTCGTTTTCTCCCGTTCTAATCCAATGACTCGGGTCGCGGTGAAGTGGTGCAGTTCGTATTGATGATTAAAATTATTATTTTACAGTACAGTAGTTATTTGTAAAAAAAAAAAAAAAAAAAAAAAAAAAAAAAACACAAAACGTTTATACAGTACTTTTATTACAAACAAATGCTTGGGCCTGTAAAAAGGTTTTGTTTTTTAGTTTCAATGTATTATGGAGTATTTTATTGTATGATAATTGTAAAAAAAACATAAAGGTTACTACTTCACGGATTTCGCCTATCACGGGTTCCTTTTGGAACGTAACACCGAAGAAATATGAGGGTTCACTGTATTATCGGAGGGTAGAACAACACTAACTCGGCACCTGCCCCGCAAAAGCACAATGCGCATTGTGTGTGTTGCAAAAAAAAACAGCACAAACCTAAACCACCCAAATACAGGCCACACGTGTGTAATAAGCTTATGGCCCACTAAAATCAGCTGACCTATTTTTTAAAATTATGCCTAATAATTAAGGCATGAAAGCAAAGCCTACCCATATGATGGAGATATTCTATAAATATTGCATTTGGCCCAGATGTGGCACAAATACAGAATTCTTATTTTATTTTTGGGCAAAATTGGCCCATGACATTCCTCTAGCGGTTCATGATGTCAATTTTACCCAGAGCTGCTCATGTTTCTAAACCTTTGGGTGACTGTCAAATATGCGATCTGGAGCCTTTAGATTTTGGTCAAGATCTCAATGCTGGAAGTTTTCTCTGTGTTTCTGTCTGTATATAACCACGAAAGATGTCAGTCACAGATTGTCAGAGTTGCGTGAAGTCTGTGTTAATGATGTCTGTGGGGGGGGTGCTGATCCGGCGTCTGTGGTTCACATTGAACTATGCAAGGAGAGCAAACACAATGAATTTAAACCTGACTTAATCTTGAATTTTACTGTCCATGATAGATTTTTTATAACAAAATCTATCATGTTACCTTCAGCTGCTATGAAAATGCAAACATAACTTAAAAGAAATTTGACTTCACTATTTAATATTTTCAAACTGGCCTCTTTCAGAATCTTTTCTTTCCTGCATTCCGCCTGATGACTTCAGCAAGTCCTCAAAACAATTCTTCTTTATGTCTTGAATGAGGGAATAACAACATAACATGATATATGTTATAAACATATACCCCTCCTTTAAACCTCAAACTTGCATAAAAAAAAGCTTCTTGGTACTGCTTGTACAGCTTGCAGCAAATTGAATGTAATTTTCTGAACATGCTGTGTTCATGATGGTGAAATGCTCTATTTGTGTACTTAATTTCTGCAGCCATTGTGTCTCAACTGAATGGCCTGATAGCTGAGCTATTATGACTGTAGAGTTAAGCACTATTGTTGATTTATTTTTAACGACTTTTCCAATTGTATATGCAATACCGCACATTAGAAGCTATCCACAAGACTAAGCTGCCAAAGTGAAACAAAATACTTTAGTATGTTTCAAATATACTTATCTTTGTGTAAGTACATTTTAAGTATACTAAGTATTAAGTGTATTGCATATAAATGCTTTTACCAATTTTAACATCATGACTTTAAACACACCTAAATATAATTGTGCCACAATACACTTTTAAGAAATATATTAAATAAAAATATATGTTAAGTGAACAAAATATGTATTTGCTCAAGTGCATGCTTTTAAAGATATTTTGTGTATATTTTAAAATATATGCTCAAAATAGAATTAAAAAAAAATTCACTTAAAGCGTATTTTAAAAGTAAACTATTAAAGACACTGAAATTTCAGTATGTTTTACATTACATCTCACTGTATACTTTAGGCTAATGCAGTATGCCTTTTTAGGAGTCTTAATAATCTTTTACTATTTTGTTGAAATGAAAGGAGCACGAAGGGACAAAGGCTAATGTGTTGCTAGCTAGTGGTAAGTTTGCTTCACAATGCTAATTATCTTTGTTTAATTATAAACAGTGCAGCAAAAACAAACTTATGTTGGTTTAGAAATAGTTATTTTATCTATGTTTTTAATTAAGCTCAGTATGCCAAAGAGACTTTGGTATTGTGAGGATGCTTAGATATCATAATTTTCATTTTTTATTTTTATTTATTTTTATTAACTGAGTTTGGATTTACTAACAAAGACTTAAATGTTGATTTACCAATTCAGGTCAAAAACTCAAACACCGTACAAGTGAGATGTGCTCCCACAACAGCCCATGAAAATGTTATTTTCTCTCTGCAGAGTAGCCTGACTGAGGGCATGTTTTCCACTTCCAAAAATCTCTAGAGCAGATATTTGTTCATTTTCTTCTTCTCATCAGCTCTTTTGTTTGAATCTAAAGCATGGAAGAGAACTGTTGGCAGGATGCTTCCAACAAAAGACAAGGGAACTATTTTCAGCTCTATCTTATTGATTCTATTTGATGAGCGTTCAAGTAAATCTTACACATTGTTTTTCAATTTGCCAGGGAAAAACATCCTCTCACATTCAAATATGAGGTAATGCATAAAAATTTAAAAGGAATACTGACATTTATGCACAATCAGACTAACAGCATAGCAAGAACACAGTGAAACTTAATTTGCATATAACTGAATATTGGGTTCTACTACAGATTACATTCAAGTAATTAGTTTTTAGCAGAGAAAAGATGATTGTTTCTACACTGAAATATTAAGCCAGTGTCTTATTTGTCCCAGCAAACAAGAAGGAATGCAGACTCACTAAATATATCAATAAACTCATCACACATTAAAACTACAGACCACTTCATGGAAGACACGGCTGTTTTGTCACATACAGTGCTTAAGGTGTGCTGTCTATTTAAGAAATAAAAGCAAAATAATCTGCTTTCAGTTTGAGCTCTTCTTTGAAACATACTGGAGGTGAAGCTCATCCATTATTTCCAGCCTGCCTGAGCACAATTTATCCCTGCTATTATAACCCAATCACACCATTAGCTTGGACAGGGGAAAGCTGTCAGTCTTCTCTTCCATGTGTGTGATGAGGGAGATGACCAACTACTGGACTGAAAATGTGATCAGTTAATAAGACTTCTCTTTCTGTCTGTCTACCATGACAAACTGAAATGCTTCAGTCCCAAACACAGGCATTTACTATCAAAGTCCTAGAAATATACATAAAGCATTTTTTCCCTTGACACAGATTTTAGACGCTTGGTTTTTGCTTAAGGTGAAATAAAATTATATTTGTGTAACACTTGCTAGCAACATCTCAGGGGCATTGTGGAAAATAATGTCCTACAACAGATAAAGAAAACATCAAGTAAATGCAACCGTTTCTTCTAAGGGATTTTGATTTCTTTTGTTCGACATCTGAATCATTCCTCTAAAATCGATCATTCAGAGCATGAGCATGAGGCCTCCAGCTGTTTTACCTTTCCTGTTATTTCAGGGAAAGTGAATAAAAGATTAATTTTAATCAGTGACATAATCATCTCAGCCACATAATACATGTAAAACGTGAATAAAAGCTCACCATAGTCCAGGCTGTTTAAGACTCATAGTATTGCATAACATTTATATTTTGAGTAAAAATGTTTGTATTACTGGAATTAATACAAGCTTATTAATGTGAAGCTTTTTACCTTAATCAAGATGGTGTGCACCTTCTCAAGGTGGTGCATTTGCTGCTTCAGGACATCCAAACATCAGACAAGAGGATTACTATACACAGTTATTTCATCTGATTTAGCAAGTAACAAATCACTTTAATTATGATCTTCATAATTATAGTTTGATTTTATACAAGTATACTTCTGCAAAAGAGAGCAAGAATCTTGTGTTATATTGTTTGCAATCAAAATCATATTGTGTCATTTATCTGTGGGCCCTGTATCATTATCCTCTGTACTTATGCTTTATTTTTTAATCATGTCATGAGAATAACGAATGGTCTCAGTACTTTTTGACACACACGAATGAGTTTACAATAATTCCATGAGAGTTTGCTGACACATGTGCAATCCAAAAGGACTAGTTAATGTTTTTAGGCCTGACTTGAAACCCACTTCTATTCCCCCCAACCATTAGATTCTTTATACATTCAGAAAAAAATGGTTTGAATTAGTTTTTTGCAGAAACAATACCATATTTCTAGAATATATCATGTATCTGGAATAATGGCATAGCCAGCTGTGAGAGTCAGTTGTGAGAGTTTGCAGTGTAGGGCTGGTTGGCAGTCTGGTGTATGTGTAATTTGGCTCTGAGGAGACAAACCACTGCCCTGAAGACAGATTTATGTTTATATCTAAACACCCAACCACATATGTTGTATTTATATACAACATATGATAATGTCAGATTCATTGTTTATACAGCTGATGTTTCTTTTCTTCTCCCCAATAAATAATTTGACACATTACAATTGTATTGCACTGTTATTTATGAATAATAAATCTACTATTGTCTCATGTGAGTGTGTGCGTGTGCAAAGTGTGTGGTTGGGTGTTTAGATATATATACACACCTCTCCCCCGGCCTGCCACCTTATCGTGGTGGAGGGGTTTGAGTGCCCCAGTGATCCTAGGGACTATGCTGTCTGGGGCTTCATGTCCCTGGTAGGGTCACCCAAGGCAGACAGAGGGACCAGACAAAGTGCAGCCCAAAGACCCCGATGATGAGAAACAACTTTGGACTTGGTGTTCCCTTGCCCGGATGTGGGTCACCGGGGCCCCACTCTGGAGCCAGGCCTGGAGGGGGGGCACGATGGCGAGCACCTGGTGGCCAGGCTTTTGCCCATGGAGCCCGGCCGGGTTCAGCACGAAAAGGAAACATGGGTCCCCCCTCCCATGGGCCCACTACCCATGAGAGGGGCCAAAGGGGTTGGGTGCGATGTGAGATGGGTGACAGCCAAGGGAGGGGGCCCTGGCGGTCCGATCCTTGGTTGCAGAAGCTGGCTCTTGGGACGTGGAATGTCACCTCTCTGGTGGGGAAGGAGCCGGAGTTAGTGTGTGAAGTTGAGAGGTTCCGGCTAGAAATAGTCGGTCTCACCTCGACGCATGGCTCTGGTTCTGGAACCAGTCTCCTTGAGAGGGGCTGGACATACTTCCACTCTGGAGTTACTGGCGGTGAGAGGCGTCGGGCACGAGTGGGCATACTTGTTGCTCCCCATCTCGGCGCCTGTACGTTGGGGTTTACCCCGGTGAACGAGAGGGTAGCCTCCCTCCGCCTACAGGTGGGGGGACGGGTTCTGACTGTTGTTTGTGCTTACAGGCCAAACAACAGTTCAGCTTACCCACCCTTCTTGGTGTCCTTAGAAGGGTTACTGGAGAGTGCCCCACCTGGGGACTCCCTCGTTCTGCTGGGGGACTTCAACGCTCACGTGGGCAATGACAGTGAGACCTGGAGGGGCGTGGTTGGGAGGAACGCTCTCCCCGATCTGAACTCGAGTGGTGTTCTGTTGTTGGACTTCTGTGCTCATCATGGATTGTCCATAATGAACACCATCTTCAGGCATAAGGGTGTCCATATGTGCACTTGGCACCAGGACACCCTAGGCCGCAGTTCGATGATCGATTCTGTCATCGTTTCATCAGAACTACGGCCGTATGTCTTGGACACTCGGGTGAAGATAGGTCCAAGTGACCAAGGTAGAGGTCCACTGACCACTACCTGGTGGTGAGTTGGCTCCGGTAGTGGGGGAGGATGCCGGTCAGACCTGGCAGGCCCAAATGTGTTATGAGGGTCTGCTGGGAACGTCTGGCGGAATCCCCTGTGAGACGGAGCTTTAACTCCCGTCTCCGGCAGAACTTCGAACACATTCTGAGAGATGTGGGGTACACTGAGTCTGAGTGGACCATGTTCCGGACCTCCATTGTCTGGAACATGGTCCACCAGAGCTGTGGCCGCAAGGTTGTCGGTGCCTGTCATGGCGGCAACCCTCGAACCCGTTGGTGGACACCTTCGGTGAGGGATGCTGTCAGACTGAAGAAGGAGTCCTATCAGGCCTTTTTGGTCTCTGGGACTCCAGAAGCAGCTGATGGGTACCTGCAGGCGAAGCGGCATGCGGCTTGGGTGGTTGCTGAGGCAAAAAGTCAGGTGTGGGAGGAGTTTGGAGAGGCCATGGAAAAAGTCTTCCGCACGGCTTTGATGTGATTCTAGTCCACCATCCGGCCTCTCAGGAGGGGGAAGCAGTGCAGCACCATCACTGGTTACAGTGGGGATGGTGTGCTATTGACCTTGACTTAGGATGTTGTGGGCCAGTGGGCAGAATACTTTGAAGACCTCCTCAATCCCACCAACATGCCTTCCATTGAGGAAGCTGAGCCTGGGGACTCTGGGTTGAGCTCTCCAATCTCAGGGGACGAGGTCGCTGACGTGGTTAAAAACCTCCTCGGTGGCAGGGCTCCGGGGGTGGATGAGATTCGCCCGGAGTTCCTTAATGCTCTGGATGTTGTAGGGTTATGTTGGCTGACGCAACTCTACAATATCGCATGGACATCGGGGGCAGTTCCCCTGGATTGGCAGACTGGGGTGGTGGTCCCCCTGTTCAAAAAGGGGGACCAGAGGGTGTGCTCCAATTATAGAGGGATCACACTCTTAAGCCTCCCTGGCAAGGTCTATTCAGGGGTCCTGGAGAGGAGGGTCCGTTGGATAGTCGAACCTAAGATTCAGGAAGAGCAGTGTGGTTTTCGTCCTGGTCGTGGAACACTGGACCAGCTCTATACCCTATGCAGGGTCCCGGAGGGTGCGTGGGAGTTCGCCCAACTGGCCCACATGTGTTTTGCGGACTTGTGTTTTCCCCCTGTGGGGGCTTCTCCGGGAGTATGGGGTACCGGGCCCTTTGATATGGGCTGTCAGGTCCCTGTATGACCGGTGTCAGAGTCTGGCTCACATTGTCGTCAATAAGTCGGGCTCATTTCCGGTGAGATTTGAACTCCGCCAGGGCTGCCCTTTGTCACCGATTCTGTTCATTATCTTGATGGACAGAATTTCTAGGCACAGCCAAGGTGTTGAGGGGATCCGTTTTGGTGGCCTTAGGATCGCATCTCTGCTTTTTGCGGATGATGTAGTCCTGTTGGCTTCATCGGGATGTGATCTGCAGCTCTCGATGGAGTGGTTCACAGCCGAGTGTGAAGCGGCCAGGATGAGGATCAGTGCCTCCAAATCCGAGGTCATGGTCTTGAGCCGGAAAAGGGTAGAGTGCCTTCTACTGTCCTGCCTCAAGTGGAGGAGTTCAAGTATCTCAGGATCTTGTTCACGAATGAGGGAAGAAGGGAGCGGGAGATCGTGTGGCGTCTGCCGTGATGGGGGCGCTGTACCGGTCCATCGTGGTGAAGAGAGAGCTGAGCCAAACAGTGAAGCTCTCGGTTTACTGGACTATCCACGTTCCTACCCTCATCTATGGTCATGAGCTTTGGGTCATGACCAAAAGAACGAGATCTCGGATACAAGCGGCTGAAATGGGTTTCCTCCGTAGGGTGGCTGGACTCTCCCTTAGAGATAGGGTGAGAAGCTCAGTCATCCGGGAGGGACTCAGAGTAGAGCCGCTGCTCCTTCACGTCGAGAGGAGCCAGTTGAGGTGGCTCGGGCATCTGGTCAGGATGCCTCCTGGACGCCTCCATGGTGAGGTGTTCCAGGCACGTCCCACCGGGAGGAGGCCCTGGGGAAGACCCAGGAGGGACTATGTCTCCCGGCTGGCCTGGGAACACCTTATGATTTCCCCGGAGGAGCTGGAAGTAGTGGCTGGGGAGAGGGAGGTCTGGGCCTCCCTTCTTAAGCTGCTACCCCCACGACCCGACCCCGGATAAGCGGAAGAAGATGGATGGACGGGTGAATATATATATATTTACCAACAGCAAGGATGTTGGTTAGAAAAAAAAGCATTAATAGAAAATTAAGATAAGATCATTAAATGACAGGGAACCCTAAAAGTATGAGACTTGTGAATTTGGAAAAAACAACTGCTCAACTTACAAGGTAATTGAAGGTAATTTTACATGTTTGAGTAATGGTCATCTACTTTCTGTTTTACTTCTTTGAGATAATTCTGAACTCTTAATCTCCTCAGCCATCTATTTATTATCCTATACTTATGTGATGTCAGGACAAAGAGATCAAACATCCTGGAGGAAAACCTAGACATCTTCCCTCAGTAACATTATACACATAGAGACACTTGAGCTGTGCTAAAATGAACTAATCTCCTATTCACCCTTTGCAACTACGTCACAAAATCATTCAAGGTGACATGATGGCCTTTGGTAGTGATCATCAATCATCGATTTGGGAAGAGGGAAGGCCTTCGTAATTTTTCTTTATCTTGCCGAGGTGCAGCATATTTGAAATAGTTTTTTTATTTGTTTTTGCTAGTTTATTCATTGCTTCTAATTGTTCAAATCAACCTAATTTGTCTGTGAACGTAACACCCTTGGACACATAGATGGTGGTATTTAAAAAAAGTTAGAAATTGCTAGCTTAGAAACCAACCTCTGTCTCCTCACATGTTGATCAAATGATGAACGTCGCCTGAATTTACACCACATGATTTGTTTCACGATGATGAATGGTGTTTCCCCTCAAATCATAGCAACATTAACAGTTTTTTTTCATATGTATTAGGCTACATGACATTTCGGCATTGTCTCCATAGTTGCTGATGGTTAGACGGGTGCCCTCACTGTTATATAATATAAAGTAAATGAACGTTAATCATCTACCCTTGTAAAAAGTGTTAGCTATAAATTCGCAATTACGCTGATGGCTGACAGTCACTATAACTGACGGCTGCTACCATCACCGCTGTATCTTTCCTAGTTAGGCAATAAAATGACAAGTTTGGCTTGCTTCCTTGTCTGTTTATGCAGCTGATCACACAACACTGTTGTAAAGCCATACAAGATCACATAGGTTGTTTCGACATCCATCAAGATGGAGTGGGCAAAGTTCTGAAGAGTGTGACATCACATGCAAATGGTACCTCACACCAGGTACCTCATCTAAAACCCACCTATTTAGAGCTCCCTTTGATCAGTAATAACTGGAACATTGATCAATATATTTGATGTAAATTTTCTTATAGCTATTCTTGATAAATTTAATAATAGCATTTGGCAAAAAAAAAAAAAAAAAAAATGATGGTGATGGTAAGTTTGTGCTGCCCCATCCATCTCTGTCTTTATCCTTGGGGAAGGCATTTCGCCCACTTTACCTGCTGGTAGTGGCATCACTGCATGGCAGTCTTGGTTTCGTCAGACTGTCTCAGGGCAGCTGAGGCTACTGTCCAGTAGTTTGCCACCGATGTGTGTGTGACTGGGATGATTGATTGTTCTGTAAGGCATCTCTGAGTCTCCAGAAAAGTTCTTTAAATGTCTGATGTCACATAACTCTTGTTGATTGTTTCATTGTACTATATTTTTTATATGCAAAGAACTTTGAACTGCTTTTTTGCTGAAATGTGATATACAAACAAACTTATATGTATATAAGTTTATTTCTTGTTTTTAATTACTTATCTGATTAACTAACAAAGGAGATATATTCTGAGAACAGCAAGAACCTGGCATCCAGAAAAAATGAGATTAGAGAAGAGACAAGGAGTACAGACATAGACGAACATAAGAACCTGACATCAGAGAATTGTAATGCCGCGGAGACAGAAGCAAATCAACAAACCTGAGGGAAAGTGTCTAACAAGCACAAAATGAACCTTGAGGGAGTTTAGCTAGAAACAGAACAATCAACTAATCAAATGAAAATAGTAAGAATCCAAACCACAAGGACCAAAATACAAGAAAGGAACAAGAACATCAACTCAAAGAAATCAATTATGTATGAACTACTCTCACACTGAATAGCATTGTCACACCCATCACTACTGTCTGAACCATATCCTCCACCAAACTCCCCCCACACCTCCCAGAAAATAACAGGAAGTCAGACTAAGACAACTGAAAGAATGGGGGTAACAGTGGCGAAGGGGTAGGAGTTCACCTTGGAATCGATGGATCAACCTCATTGGGCAACACTTCACTCGCCTTGCCTGGAAGAACAAATGTCAGCCTTAAATATATTTTATTTTATCACTCTTAGATATATTTTATAATATATATGAGATATATTTATCTCGTATGGCTATATTTTATTATTAATATTTAAGACCTGGGATGGAGTAGCTTGTCAATAAATAAGCAATTTCCCCTTGGGGATCAATGAACTATATTCTATTCTTTACCTCCTACTGCATCAGGAATATTAGAATGTATTACTCAAGCTTGACCTTTACCTGTAAACCATATATTTTTCTTAGTTTATTTTGTGGTCATACTGAAAATTGCTAAATCAAGGAACATTACTGAAAATATGAAATCAAATTAGCCACAGCAGGTCTCTTAAATGGCTAATCCAGGTAGAGTATCATCAAAGAGCTTAACTCTTGACACAGAGCATTAAATGTTCCATTGAAATTTGATTTTTGTGGTATGGCCAAGTTCAAGTTGCAGCAGTGTGCAGCAGCAACTATCCATTAGCAACTTTCTCACCCTCCACCATCATCCACAACCACATACGAGAGTTAGAAATGTCGTCCAAGTGCCTTTCAATTATTGCCCATTGTCAGACTCTTGCAGAGTGAGACACATCAAAAAGCCTTTTGATGGTCTAATTAACAACATGAGGTTAATGTGTCTGGATGGATAGTAATGATGTTATAGGCCACTTTTTCCTCATGCTACATCACCATGCCACTTAAAGCACTGTGGCAGAAAAACAAGCTCCCGAAGTGAGAAAAATCAAAGTGAACTCACTGTGGATGGAACTGCACTATAAGTCAGGGGTTCATGGACAGCAAGAGGGAATGTGTGGGTGTGTATGACAGAGTTGTCCTGAGAGGCGATATTTCAAACAAACAGCACTAAATTGTGGAAAGGTCAGCATGCAGAGTTCAACATGCAATGTACCAAAATTAATAAATGAGCATAATACTAATAAAATGAGATCTAAGACTTTGTATTTTGAATGCACAGCAAAATATTACCTCGGAACACTTTACAAAAAAGTAATTTTAATTCAATCATACATACATTCTAATTAACTTATCAAACAGTACAGTAAGCACAGTTAATTAATCAAGTTAGAAGGTTTCTATCCAAGGAAGCCTAGCAGAGCATCTAGTCACTGACTTTCAGCATTTACTCCTCCAAGACAAGCCTTGTCTTGACTTCCCAGTAATTTCATAACGAGCATGCATGTTTGCATGTTGCAAATGTGGAAACAAAAAACTCTTATTTCATAAAGTTAATAGCAGGAGAGGCATAATGTAGACATGTACATTATCTCGATCGATGTTCTCCTCCGGGAAAGAATCGCAGCCAATCAGAACGCGAGAAAAATAACTGCAAGAAAACAAAAGGCTGATTGTTGAAACAACAGCAAATTGTTGGCGAGTAGTAGAAGAAAAAACTCAGAAAAAGTGGTCAGTTTGTCCTCCAGTATCCCAATCCTATTGAAGAATAATTACAGAAATGTAGCTCAGGATAACTTATTGAAGCCATTCTAACTTTAAGTTACAGCTTTAGGGTGGGAAAACACACATCCACTGCCCTCAGCCTTAGTACTGGCTCTCCACAGGGCTGTCTACTGAGTCAGCAGCTCTATTGTCTGTATACATACGATTGCACTTCTGTCCACCACTGTAACACCATCATCAAGTTTGCTGACGACACCACAATGGTGGGGCTTATCTCAGGTGGCGATGAGTCGGCCTACAGGGGTGAGGTGGAGCGGCTGCTGGTGAACAGGGAGAACAATCTACTCCTCAACAACTCAAAGATGACAGAACTCATAATAGATTATAGAAGAAAAAAAATGGACATTACACCACTAATCATTGGGGAAAATGTGTGGAGAGGGTAACTGACTTCCGTTTCCTGGGGGTCCACTTTGAGCAGGGCCTCACATGGAACATGAACACATTCAAGCTGACAAAAAAGGCCCAGCAAAGACTGTACTTCCTGAGGGTTCTCAGGAAGGTTTTTATTAAGGAAAAACTGCTGGTGTCCTTCTATAAGTGCTTCATAGAGAGCATACTGACTTACTGTATTTGCGTATGGTATAATAGCAGAACTACGGCTCAAAGGAAAGCTCTCCAAAGGGTTGTGAATACAGCCCAAAAAATCATTGGCTACCCTCTCCCCTCACTGGAAGATTTGTACAGCAATCGCTGTCTAAAAAAAGCACAATACATCATAAAGGACACTTCCCAACCCGGACACTCTCTGTTTACACTGTTGCCTTCAGGCATGCGATACAGAACAATCAGAGCAAGAACCAACCGTTTTAGAGAAAGCTTTTACCCAAAAGCAAGAACAAAACTAAATGCAATCAAAAAATGACCATCAATCAATGAATAAATAATATGTATTCGCTATTTGTTGTTGTTTGTTGCCATATGTTGTGTGTGTAAATTGTGAGATAGTTTGTTAAGTTTGTTAACTGATGGCATTTTTAAATTTCGTTGTTCCTGTGACAATGACAATAAAGACTTTTATTTATTTATTTCTAAGCTTTATCAAAAAAGAAAGTTTTAAACCTGGACTAGATTGTAGACAGAATGTCTGCCTCACAGACTAAAACTTTCCACATGGAAAGCTAGCGCTAACTTGCATACGTTGCTGGAGAGGGTAAAGACGCTTTCTAACGACCTAAAAGAGTTAAAAAAAGAAATGAAATTTGACAAGAATTCAAGGAAGACGTAAAGCCCACGATGAAACGATATCTCAGCAGATTTGGGAGGAACTCATGTGCAAACTACAGAACCAGAAGAGCAATATCACCGAGGCGCAGACTGAAAGACTTTTGGATATAAAGGGTCATTATGTGTTGTATAATTAAGAGTCTCCCCTTAGTGTGCAATTTGTTTGCTTTCGGTTGTTTTGTGTTTTTTTTCTTTTCTTATAGTTTTTGTGTATTGTTTGACCTTTTTGTTTTTGATGGTCCTATGAACTTCACTGACCTCTGCTGCCACTGCCTCTTTGCCACTGTGCAGCTGCTCCAGCACACCATGACACAGGAACTCAGGGTGCTCTCCACCACTCACCTGTAGGAGTTTAGTATGTTGTCCTCCAATCATCTGCTTTTCAGCCTGGCCTAGATGACTTTTTGCTTTTCCTGTACAGCTGGACCAGCTGTTCTGTCCTCCATCTGAACTGACGGACACTCACCAATGCCACATGCATATTCACCATGAGAGGTTGCTGCAAGGCACTCAGCTAGTCGCTACATTCTTTCAGGAGGAGGGATTGCTGAGTTAAATCAGTAACTTGATGTCTCTCATCCCTAAGAAATTAATACATTTAGATATTTAGCTTTAATTTATAAGTACTGTAAAAATGTTGTATTTTATAAACATTTATTTGTTTATTCATGTCCACACTGAGGCTTTAAATCAGGAGCAGAACATTGTTGGACAGGATTGGCAGGACTGTCATGTTCACTCAAACACAAACTGAAGAAAAGTGAGATGCTGTCCAGTGTTTTCTTGTCCTCACTGAGCTGCTTTGTCTCATACAAGACAGTAAAATTGTAATGTTGATTTGTTTTGTGAAACTAGTAGAAGAGCATATTGATTTACATTGGAATTTATTTTACACTATTGGGCAAAAGAGTGTTTTATTCATCTCAGAGTTTCTTGCACAGTTACATTATTTTGTATCTACAACAGTTTTAGTGTGATGATATTTAGATAAATAAATCTGAATAACAATTGGAACTTTAAAATATATGGAAATCAGCTTGAAGCTAAGGATGGTGTTACAAAATATTTCATTTTTGTAACACTTCGCTCTATTAATTTCTTGTTCTGATGTCTAAAAAGAGGTAAAATATTCAGTACATTTGTTTTCAACTGGATTGATGTTGCAACACAGATCTTTCTCTTTCTCTTTCAGCGTGTGGTGAGTTAAATATTGTGGTTGCAAAGATAGGTTGAGTGTAATTGGTTATTTTCCCACGCGTAACACTGGCATTTTGCCTTCTGGTGCAAAATGCCCGACATGGATTTGACCAAACTTACGAGACAACATGGTTTGAAGATCATACCTAATAGTCCCACGATGACAGTAAACTAGAGGAATGTAGTTTGGCAGTGGGAGAAGTTGTAGGATGTAGTAGCATTAAATCTGCTGCTCGGTGGTCATTTTTGTTGATAGTGTGGAGAAGGCAAACAAAGTGATTGAAAAAGGCATTGTTGTGAATGATATTTTTTTGACTGTTTCCCCATTGAGTACTCCAGCTAAAAAGGTTACGATTGCAAATAGACCCCCGTTCATCAGTGATGAATTGTTGGTGAGAGAATTCTCGCAGCATGGGAAAATTGTTTCTGCAATCAGGAAAATGCTGTTGGGTTTCAAATCACCGCAGTTTAAGCACATTGTTTCACACAGAACACAGGTCCTTATGATTCTGAATAAGAAGAATGACGACCTTAACTTAGTTCTTAATGTGCGAGTGGATGAGTTTGACTACGCTATTTATATATATTCATATCAGGCACTTTGGTGTGTTTTGGTTGCGGGGAAGTTGGTAACATTGGTTCGAGCGTGTCCTGGAAAAAAATCTTTCTCCTGATAATTCGGTGTAAACCCGAGATAAGGAAAGTGAAAAATTGTCAAATCAACCTGAGGCTTTGGGTTCAGGGGGCGCAGTGACAAAAGAAATAGAAGGGCAAATGTCTGAGAAAAATGCTCACAGTGAAAAAGAAGTGCATGAAATATGTGTGCTAAAAGATGGTTTTGAAATTTCTAAAAAAGGACATTTTCTGAAGGTATTTTTGGTTCTCAAACTGAAAATTATGAAAGAGCTACAGAATTAAAATGTTCAGGAAACGTTCTAGAGTCATAAAGTAATATGGAGGAAGGTGGAGGAAAGAGGAGGAAGGTGAAGATGAAGGTTGGACTGAAGATACTTTGGCCAGTTCATCTTGCAAATCCCTTGTTCAAAGTGAACACAGAAAAGGTTATGGTGAGCAAAATGTTAAACATTTTTTAAAAATTACAAAGAGTATGAAAAATGTAAAAGTAGAAGATTTGTTTCCTGACAAGAAACGTTTTCTTGTGCATGTGAGATCTCAGTTGAGCAATAAAAGAAAATGGGGACATAATGATAAAGAAGTTTACCGTTTAAAAAAATTGATTGTAAAACTTAAGCAAGAAGTCAACAATGATAATGTGTTTGATTTTTGTCAAATGTCTGTATTTTCTCCCATCTTTGATAATAAGCCACTTCACAGTTTCTTCGTTAAATCTGAATGGAGCCAGAGCTGTGAAGAAGAGAACCAGTATATTTGAATTCATGAATATAAATGTGTTGATGGTGCAATAAACACATAGTGATTCTTTAAATGAGATAGATTGGAGGAGAGAATGGGGAGGAGAAATTATTTTGAGTCATTTAAACCACACCAGTGGGGGAGTTGCAATTCTGTTTTCAAAAACTTTTCTACCGGTGTCTTATCAGTTTGAGGAAGTAATCAAGGGTGGATTAATGATAGTGAAAGCAAAATATGAGTGTTTAAATATTGTTTTCGTAAATGTCTATGCTCCAAATGCAACGAGAGAGAGGGTTCTTTGTTTTACATAAACTTGAAGATGTTTTATGTGAGTGTGACACGGATGATTTTCTTTTGTTGGGTGGGGATTTTAACTATACAGAATAGGAATCATTTTGAACCTCGTCCAGCTTCAACAACTTTCTTAAAACATTTGATTGATTTATTTTCTTAGGTTAGTATTTGGAGAGAAATGCACACTGAAAAAACACAATATACATGAGCTAGAAACAGATCATTCATTTTCTGCAGCTAGGTTGGATAGAATATTTAGTTTTGGACATCATTTTGGAATTTTTCAAAACTAATATCCATCCTGTAAGTTTTTTGGATCATGCTGTGGTTTCTTGTAATGCTTTTATTGCCAATATCAAACATAAGTCTGCTTACTGGCATTTTAACACTGCTTTGCTATTGGATACCAATTTTAAGGAGACATTTATTTCATTCTGGAGAATGTACAAAACTAGAAAAGAGGATTTTGCATCTTCAGGGCAGTGGTAGGATCGTAGGAAAATTGAAATTAAAGAATTATGTCAACAGTACCCTGACAATGTTTAATATAGGTTAACCAAGTCTATTAAAGATCTGGAGATTGAACTAATGGAGCTATAGGCTTCTGCACAATCCACAGGAGATCGAGGTTATTTTGAGAACCTCAAGCCAAAAAAAGCTGCTTTGGCTGATTTGCTGGGCTCAAAAACACATGGTTTGATGCTGGTCTCAGAAAGTTACTTTAATGGACACTCCGACAAAGTTTTTCTTCTCATTGGAAAAAGAGCAAGGACAGTGCAAGTTTATGCATGGTTTGAAATCAACTGTGGATGCTGCGGTGACATCAGACGAAGAGCAGCAAATTTCTATGCAGATCTCTACAGCTCTGAATACATCGAGGATGTTTTAACGACTTCTGCAGTGATATTCCAAGAATTTCTGTGGATTTCGCCAAGGAGTTGGGGGAGCCTATGACTTTGGAGGAGATTCATGCTGCACTGGAAAGTATGGAAGGAGGGAAAGCACCTGGCATCGATGAAGTTCCCAGTGAATTTTACAGAGCGTTCTGATCTTACCTCTGCATTGACCTCTTGGAGGTTTGCTGAAGGATTTCTACCTCAGAGCTGCAGGAGAGCAGTTCTCATACTGCTACCAAAGAACGGTGATCACCAGGACATTAAAAACTGGCAACCTGTTTCTGTTATGTACAGACTATAAACTGTTGTCAAAGGTGCTGTAAAACAGACTGAAAAAGGTGATGGATCAGGTTGTTCATCAAACACAAACTTACTGTGTCCCTGGCAGATCGATGTTTGATAATATTTCCCTTATTAGTTGAGCACCGTTACCTGTGGAAGGTGTTAGAAAGGTTTCGTCTCGGCTCTGGATTTATTGCCAAGATTATGGTTCTATATAAAAACATTGAGAGTGTACTGAAAATTGATGACTGTTTGTGTAAACCTCACAAGAGGTGTTCAACAATGTTGTTCTTTGTCTGGAATGCTATATGCTCTTTTTATTGAACCAATGTTAAAGAAAATTAGGTCAAATATTGAGGGACTGGTTATACCAGGTTGTAATATGTCTTTTACTTTATCAGCTTATGCTGATGATGTCATTATATTGTTAAAAATCAAGAAGAAGTGAATAATTTAGGTAGAATTGTTGATTTATTTTGTAAATTGTTAGGTGCTCTTGTCTTGTCTTGGGTTAAGAGTGAGGCTGTGGCAATAGGAAGCTGACTTATTGGGCTTCCTCAACTTCCAGGTGGTTTAAAATGGAAAAGACGGGGTTTGAGCAAGTTTTCTACAAGTGAAGCCTTCAGAAATTTCACTCACTGAGCCAGTATACACTCTGACTAACTGGTGATGGCTGACCAGTTGGTCACTGTTGAACATAAGAGACCAGAGGAAAGTACTGAATGACAGAAACTTGCACAGCCCAATCCAGAATATATATAATATCGATGGGTTGTTATCATTGTGGGATCAATACTAATATGTTGATACTAGTATTTATTCAGAGTTCTAATTAAAATTGTATTTTATTTTTGCATTGCAGTTTCTCAACACTTCCTCAAAACAAGTTTTGTTTTCTTCTGCTGTCAAATGACAATTTTTGGCATTTTGTTTATTTAGGAAAATAATACATCCAAACTCCTAGCGGTCAGGAGTTTCATGATATTTCAAACTTCCATAAAAAGTTTAGATTTTAAACTTTTTATTTAAGTTTGATCTTTTGCTTTCAGAGTTAGACATTTAGTTTGCATTCTGCCTGTACCTTCAAATCCTGTGTTGAGAGTACAGTGTCTTGAATGCCTGTAGACAGGTACAGTGTGTGAGTACCTGGCAGGTGAATCTCACGTTTGGTTTTCTAAAAGTTAGAAGTTCCATGTATCAAACTTAAATAAAAGTATTGGCACCAGTACAGTCCCGGTAGTTGTTTGGCATCAAATCGATACCAACATATGCAGTATCACACACATCTAAAACCATGCAGTTGAAACAGACCTGTGTTTATACACTACACACTCCATGTCTACATTTAGTGGGGTTGTGGAGATCTGTTAGTCAGCCACTATCCTCAGCAGTTCTTCAACATTTGCTCTTGCCTGACTTAAGCAACAGTGATTAGACACTTTTACGGCATCTATATTTTTAATAAGGTCTTCATGTTCAAATCAGACATGCTGGAAAATAAGTATGCCTAATCCTGGAAGCAAAAGAAAGATCCGCATTTATTTATTTTTTCTTAAAATCATGATTTGTGTTTCTACAATAGTTTATTGAATTGTATTTATTTATCTGCACTGCCTTCAAAGTTGTAGTTTTTATTTTGTTGTGCTTTCTTGCACAATAACAAAGGATTCTTATTGTTCTTATTCTGATGATGCACCAAAATGTGGCAGTCTTGTGTACTTTTTCACATGACAATCAGTTAAAATGTTTACATTTTTTAAAATGTTTATAGTAGTCCTGTGGCAAGTGGTTGAGGTATGTGATATTGCATACTTTGGTATGGATCTGATACCATAAAAATATTTGGCCAGTATCACCAATACTGATAGACACTTTTTATTTAAATTTGTTATATAATTAATGACCTTTAAATGTTTTTGTGGTTTTTACTTGGAATTATTTTGTTCAAACCTTGGACACAATATTGACAAAGTTTATTTGCATCTATAAAATATAATGACACATTAACATGAGTTGTGTGTATGTTTTCTACATAAAGTGCAAAAAATTACCATTTGAGACCAACTAAAAAAATATTGCGGTAGAGTTAAGAAACTATGATACAAAAGAAAATGGAATCTGAAACTAAAGTATGAATTTTAACACATTGATATTGATCCAATATTGATACTTTATTGATATAATTGATATCTTGGATTGATCCGCTCACCTCATGGAAACTGAAAAGTTTTAGAGGTCTGACTACCTTAGCAAGGCACTTTTATCATCAGGGAGCAGACATAAAGATTCATTATATAGATATGCTTTTATTAGAAATAAGACACATTCATATTGTGCTCTGAAAACTGTACATCAACAAAAAAGCAGTACTGGGAAAATAAAAGGGGGGCAGGAGGTTGCATGACCTGGGGATCGGGGTTGTGGGGGAATCTGTGTTGGAGGTACAGATGACTTCATGGTGTTATGGGGGGCAGGGCGACAGACAAACACAAATCTGAATGACTCAGTGGTGATATCAAAACACAGTTACATAGCGATACAGAACACTTGTAGTCCAGTTACCCTGATGAGTCAGGGGAGAGGGTGGTGGGGGTGAGGGTGCCGGGGGAGAGCTTATCAGTATCAGAATAATCATGTTCATATTTATAATAATGAGAACAACTATCCTCAAGCACAGTAAGAAAGATATTTATAGGCTAAAATCCATTCTGTAGAACTCTGTCGAAATAATAACAATGCTATACATCAGGACTCCAGGTGAGCCTTGTGCTTTCCCTCTGTGCAGCCTGCACACACACACATATACACACACACCGCCTGATGACCTCATTGGATATCATCATTGTCGACCAATGAGTCAGATATAAGTATGGCCGCGTACTCCTAATGCGCTTCTCAGGGCGCACACACACACACAGGGTCCTTTCGGTTCACTTTTCCAGACTACCAACATGTTGAGCTTTCTTCTTCTCAGGGTGTCTTTACTTTATGAACCCCAAGTAGCTGGGTTCCCACTGGATAATACGAGTCAATCAGAGCCAGCAGCCCACACATGCCCCGCACAAACCACAGTTTCTGAACTCTCCCTGCTTTTTGTCCTTTTTGTCCCAGTCAGGTCAAGGCCTGTTGACCTCGGCATGCTCCAATCACTGTGCCTGGATCGGTACTGGTCAGATCCGGTTCAGGTCCTTAAACCCAGCTTAGTGTCACTGAGAGGCAACTGAAGCTGAGCTTAACATCAGCCTCCTTCAGGACAGTCTCAATATTAGCCAAGAGACACATCAGGATTATTACATGGTAACAGTTGAATACAGGGGGAGCATGACTATGCTGTTGAGAACATCTGGATAATACACACCTAAAAGCACTCGGACTCTTGTTATGAGTCAGCTGACTGTTGTCCAGACAGTCCACTTTTCGGCCACATGAAAGTATCAAATAAAACAAAAAGAGACGTCATGTTCCTCTTCGCTCCAAACTCCAATTTCCAACCCTGTGCCCTCCTCCAATTTATGTCCCTGCAGAGGACTCTACTTCATTTTGTATTGACCATGGCAGTGTGCGTGAGTGTGAGTGTGTGTGGTGACAGCACTGAAGATGGCAGGGAGCTGCGGGATGTGAGGCCCTGGTCAGAGGTCACACTTCCGTCTGCAGGTCCATGATCTCCTGGCCCACCAGGGGGATGGTGGCGCTGCTCTTCTCCCACTCTACTGTCTGCAGCTCCAGGGGCGACGACACCACCGCTTCCAGCTCCTTCCTCACCCAGGAAGGGGGCGAGTGGGGTTTGCGGATGCCCTCCCACGCCCTCTTACTGGGGGTCTGCTGCTTGTCCTACAGGAAAGGACACAATGAGAGAACTCACCTTTTTTTATTTTAGCTTTTTTTATTTGAGAAACATTTGAATAAAGCAGCAGTGGCCAACTCCAGTGTCCCAGAGCTGGGACACTGGAGACATGCATGTCTGCATGTCTGAGACATGCAGACATGAGTCCTGCATGTCTCAGATGTGTCTCTTTTGTAGCATAGTTAAAGTAATGACTGAATCTGGTTCTCAGCATGTCAAAAGGTGTTGTAGATGAATCATTCATTTGGTTCAGGTGGGAAAGAAGAAAACAGGCAGGTTGTCAGCTCCTGTACACTGACAGTGGCCTGAAAGTTACTTCATAATATAAACTCAATATAAACTACATCAATTTAAGGTTTCTTCTTTAATTATTATGTATAGTGCAAGAAGACTGAATGCATTTCTTCAGTTTTTGCTTTTTGTAACTAAATGTTTCAAATCATCTCACAAATTTTACCATCAGACAAAGATAACCTTTCAGAAAAAAAAACAAAAAAAACCATTTGCAAATTCTTTTATTTATTAAAGGAAAATTAATATCTACACCAACCTGGGGCAATATAATGTGGACTATAGAAATTCAATAACATCTATCAATTTGGAAAGTCATTTGCAATGTTTCAGGATTCCAGAGAACCTCAGTGAGATTGGCTAAGAGAGCAAAGAGGAGGTTAGAGCAGCAACTCGTCCAGCAGGTCTTACACAGCTGACACATGCTATTGCTTTTACAAATTGGTCACAATCAACACATATTATGACTTTATTTCTTTTCTTACAGTAACCCCAATGAAATACTGCTCAAAGGGAACACAAAGGCCCATCTCACAACTCCCCAAAACCCTTTTTATTTTCTCCCAGACTTTTAGGGCAGCTCTACGGAGAGACAAAATCAAAGTGGAATTTTTTTTACTGTTTTTTGGGAGGTTTGAGTAAACGTTTTGGAACAGTGGTTTTCACAAATAGCACTGTTCCAATAGTTTGTTTTCACAAATACCAAGGTTGGTTTCTATATAAAATTTTACTTTGGCTTTTTCCGCAATAAAAGAAAGAATCATCTGACAACAAGATTTTATTTTTTAATTCAGATTTTCTTTGACTGATGGTGGCAAGGAAGCAAAAACAGAAGTAACCTGTTAAGAGGCAAATACTTTTCACAGCACCACAAATTCATTTAGCAATACCTTCAGACAGGATAATAAATGTATCTTATCTTAATGAAAATGGTGGTTATGGAAATTAGAGCTATATTTTTGTAAAAAAAAAAAAAATGTTTTACAGTGAATCAACAAAATATGAATAATAAGGAAAGCATTATGTGTGCTTTTCAGTAAAGGAGCTCAATGCAAGCATGAAGTGGCATGAATGTCCCCCCCTCCAAATCTCCGTTCTCCTTGCAGTCAATTCAACAAAATTCTACAAGTGATGTAATAAATTGGTTGATAATGAAACAGGAGAAGCAAAGAGGCAGTGCTGGTTGTTTGAGTCCTGGTGTCATTAAGCATAATGACCATGGGCTCCTTGCAGGTTTGTAGAGCCCTAAAAACTCAGACTTTAACATGTCAGTTCCACAACAAATATAAGAATGTTTAATATATTATTTTGATTCATGTTTGATAGCCACATAAGTTGTACCAGGTGACAGAACACCAACATTTTACAAACAATTTGGGTTGACAGCTGAGGCAAATATAGACATACTGTGTGGAGATATCAAGCATAACATTATGACCCTCCTGCTAGAGTATTGGAGCAACTTTATGGTGAACTCTGCTGATGCTAGCAACAGATCTTTTAAGCTCTGGAAGAGGATTGGTTTGTTTATCCACAACATCCCACAGAGGCTGAGTTGGCCCAAGATCTTAATGTCCCGATATTCTGACAGAATCTTCTTTAATACTCTGAGCTACTCTCCTTCAACTGGGCATACATGGGCCAGCCTTCATTCGTAATGTGCCTCAATGGGCCTTCATAAAACTCCATGAACCGTCTTTAGTAGATATTGCACACTGCAGAACACGGACACCAGACAACATCTGCAGGTTAGGAAATGTAGTCGTGATCTGCTCCCTTTTAAACTTGCTCACATCCTTATGATGTTTTTCCTGTCCTAATGATTGGAGAAGATTGTACATTTCAGGAGGAACAGGGCTAGACCAAACCCTACTTCCAAGTGGAGGTGGTTGAGGAATAAAAATACCTCCAGGCCGTAATCTGGACAACAGACTGGACTGTAGACGCAACAGTAAAGCCTCTGTAAGAAGGACAGAGCAGACTGGACTTCTTAAGGAAGCTAAGAGCCTTCAAGGTTTGTAGCAAGATGCTGCAGGTCTTCTATCAGTCTGTTGTTGAGATTGTCATCAATTCATCTGTCATGTGTTGGGACAGCAGCATCAGAATCAGGGATATAAAAAGGCTCAACAGCCTGATAAAAAGACTGGTTCTGTTCTGGGGACGACTGTGGAACCTCTGCAGATGATGATGGAAAGAAGGTTCTAACATAAAATTAGAAAATTAACCCTGACCATCCTCTTCAGTCAGAGTCTTTTAACAGACTGCTACAGGAGATCTTTTCTGCCAAAAGCCATCACTGTCTTCAATAACTCTTTGAATAATTTGAATTAATATGAGTTACACCAACTTTTATTTTCCCTTCGGAATTAATAAAGAATTTTTGAATTTGAAGGTTACTTGCTACAAGGCTGTTATTATGAGATAATTAGTGTCCATTCTTCTGTCAGTCATAATGTTATGCCTCATTCATGTATGATCTTAAGGACTACTCTTTAGCAGAGTGATGCAGTTATTTTTAATTTTATGTTGATAGTCTCAAGTTAAAAATAAAGCAAATCTGTGAATCTTTGAGAAAATTGGCATGAAAAAAAGAGAATCTATTTATCAGTATTTATATAAAATGAAAAAAAAAGCTAATATGCCCTTTAAGAATCCAGAAAGATTCAATGAAATTTGAAACAAATTGGGCATATATAAGGCTGTAGCAATAAAGAATGAATTAATTGAATGATAAAATAACGTCAATAATTTCCATTTTGAGGATTAATATTTTTGAATATTTTTGAAGGGAAATCCTTTTACAAAAACATCAGTCTATTTTATTTATGGCTTTGGTTGTGTGTTGTTTATGCCTTATTTATATTTATTGATTCTGGTTATGTTTTATGTGTGAAATGTTCTGTACAAAATTAAAGCTCATTAATCTTTGAGAGAGCAAACTTTATGCCATTATCAATCTTTTTTTTTTAAACTGATGTCAAACAACAATATTATCATTTATTGCAATAATTTTTGAGACAATTTATGATCCAGCAAAATTTTTCATGACAGGATAAGTTTATGACCCCCTTACCATAGGGGTCATATATGCTTGACCCCTATGACTCCTCCGGATCTACTCTTTTTCTTTCGGGTTTACATTCTAATCTCTTTGTTGACTTGAATGGAAGAGCCTGAGCTCACGCACACAGTTAATTTTTTTCTTCTCTGTTCTTAAAACTGCAGAAAACTCAGAAAGGTCTTGAAGACTGTAAAGTGGAGTTACCTTTTTCAAATAAAAAAATATTTTTAAAAATAACATTTAAAACTTTATAGCAAAGCAATTAGAACAATAATAACACAATATTTTTTTATTTGCATTTAAATTTGTTTTTTGTTAATCACTGAATGTCAGGGTCGTTATTGGCGAAAGAGACCTTTGGAGGGGTGGGGGCTCGAAGTTAAACAGGGGCACACTGAACAAGATCTTAAAACACCGGATAACAACATAGCAAACATTCATATTAATCAAGAATCTAATATTTAATTGGATCATATTGTATCATTGTCACCATGTGGGGACAATGCAAAGAAAATTTAATCTAGGTTTTTCCATACAGGTATAACGTTACTGTATCTGCTGTCAGAGCTGGAGGGCTGTGTAGATTTGAGACTGTAGTTGTTAAACAGACGAGAGGAGAGATTAAGTTTTTTATGAAAAAAGCAAATTCAATGCTATTTCACTAAATAAATCCTAATAATATCCCACTGTTTAATCACCATAGCAACCTGGCTGCAGACTGCTTTAAAGATCAAAAAAGCTCGAGGGGTTAACTACATATTTTTTAATGTTAGCGCCTCAGAGATCTAGAATTGTAAGACTGAGAGATAAATTATTTTCATTAGATTTTGTCAATCAACAAAGTCTTGAGAAACATCCATGCATTTAAGTTTAGTCGATTGCTACAACAGTGTTTTCATAGGTCTGCCTAAAAAAAAAATCGATCAGACTTAAACTGAAGGTCTATGACTGATATAAATGCTTGAATTGTAACACAGACCACAGATCTAAAACTTTAGTATTTTTTTTATTAAAAACAATAAGTATTTAACAATACTATTAAATATTACTTAATGGTTTCAGCAGAGATACATTTAAAAATAAATTATACATTAAGGATTCAATTCTAAAGTTCACTTTGCAAAAGTGCACAGATTCATCTTGATAGTTTGATTGTTGTCTTACCATGGCTACAATCTGAACCTGTCTGTAATCTTTTTGTTTGGACTTGGTTTGTTTACAAATACATCACAGCAAATAATAGCAAATAATCAGGGGTTGATTTGAAGCTTGGCCAATTAACCTGGTTCCTCTCTTACAGAGTTCACTAAGTCTATATTTAAAAAACTGTTAGTGATGTTGATGTTCTTAGTAGGAAGCAAGGGTCCTAAATAAGACTCTGCCTAAGGATGAAGAGGTAGTCTCTTCTCTGCACATCTCTGCTGGATGGGAGAAACAAATAGGGAGTTTTTATTTATGAGACACTAGCAGGGACAGACTTCAGGCTTTTTTGTTTCGTGACTATTGGGCCACAGAGACTGTATCAGTTGCCTGGGTTTTATTTTTATTTTGTCAATCTGTCAGGAGTGATGTGAACCTGCCTGGTAGTAATGTTAGGTTAAGGTGAAGCAGAGATCTAACAGTGAGCAGGTGGTACCAGGGCTTTGAGGTGCATTCTGTAAAAAACTTCAGAGGCCTTCAGAGAACATCTGCATTCATCCTGTGTAAATACTGCTGGATGTTATAGATGAACTCAAGGGGCAACTGCTTCTAACCTGTGGATGTGTCAAACTAAAAGGGGCAGTTTAAGAACATTTGCCACACTTTTCAGATTTTTTATTGTTTTGAAATAGTTTTTTTTTTTTTTTAATGTAAAAACCATAGCTTTTTCTCTCTTTCCCTAGTTACGCACTGTCTATGTTGTTCAATAATAAAAAAAAAACATCTTAATAAATTTCCACTGGCAGATTGTGGTTGTAATGTGACAAAATGAAAAGCACTATAATCAGAACTCCACACTCAGCATTTGATATTAATGGTATGCTCACCACAGCTTGAAGCCACCGTTCATTTAATCTAATTCTTACAACACAGAACGATAAACCATCATGTTTAGAACAAATGCATTGTTAAACAGGAGAACTAAGGTCAGTGTTAATTTGTGCTAATGGTTAGAGGGAAAGGGAAACATTCAGTATAGCAGAGGGGAAAGGGCAGAATAAAATTAAACTGTTTACACTCATGTTGGTCTTGTCGCTGCCGGTAGAGGACACACTCCATCTTTTGGCAGCTTTGGCATCAACAGGTGGAGACTCTCTATCCTTGTCTGCACTTTGAATCTTCCTGTTCAGGTCCTGAAACATGTCCTGGTGCCGTTTCCGGGTGTGCATTATTTTCTACACAGGAACATTGCACGTTACGTACACGTTTAATAGGACAGACTACCATCAGTTCTACTTCTGCTTTCTCTGCACATTAAACGTACCTACTGTGCACAATACTATCAGTTCTGGAAAATAAATGTCGTTAAAAAAGGTAGAGGTCTTTAAAACAGACATCAGGCTTTTTGGTGTAAATTTCAGAATCTCTGTAGGAAGCAAAGAAACTACAATTACCTCAAAGTCAAGCTCTGCATAGCGTGATTTTCGTCTCTGGGGGGAGATGAGACAGAGAGATTAAAATTCCTTCTATATATTGGAGGCCTTGTGAGCAGAAATACTCAAGTGGAGCTCCACATGAACTGCTTTAGAAAAGGTCTTCCTGGGCTTAGGAGAAGTGAGTCATGGGGGGACGAAGCAAGCTCTGTTGGTTATTCAGACCCCGCTGGCATGAGTTTTCAACAAACAGCTTGTGACCGAATGACCTTTAGGTCAGCTGTCCCAGAGAGCTGAAGGAAGGCCTGACCTTCAGGTTGCCTGCTTCCTCTGGCAGCTGCTGCCTCACACGCCATTATGGAAGTGTGTTTTGCCCTGGAGTGAAAAGACACCAGCAGGCAGATGTCTGAGCCACTTTGTGCTGATCAGCGTGGCGTCTCATCCACACGCTGCTGGCTGTAGCGTGAGCTCACAGAGAACTAACCTTTTTACAGATGCTCCTCTAACATGGGCCCAGAGAAGCTTCCCATTATCAGTGGAAGCAAGCAGCTGTGGTATGCATCAGCTTGGAGATGACCGAAGTGATAAAAACATGAAATGTTTTGACAGCAATTAATGATACTTTTGAGTATTGGGATGATTATTCAGTTTAATAATGTTTGCCTCATATGGTGATCATAGCTAGAGATCCTTTCTCACTCTAACGCTGTGTCGGTTAAACACTTACGAGGCACAATAAATTATTCCAGAAAGCAATTCTAGAACTTAATTGTTCCTTTAGCTGCTTGTATTAATGATTAGTTTATGTGTAATAACAGATGATGCATCATTCATGATTAATGTACGAGAAATAACATCCTGGTTTAAGTTAAATGCTGATTTCTCTGGATTATGAGGCAAAAAAAAGAGAAAATGTGATGAAAGGATGATATTTACAGTGTTTACATTCCTAATCTTGCATATTATCATATTTCATTAAACTAACCCCATCAGACCAACAGAATCACTCTGAACACCAAGCACTCCAAGCATTTGGGCCACTGAACCCATCTGAAGATTTTACATATAGTCATTCAAAAGGTTTGACAATAAAAATATAAAAACAATGTCTCATTTCCACATTCATGTGTGTTCAGTCAGGATTTCAGTATAATGTGCTGATAATATGGCTTCCTCATTAAGTACATGTTACTTTCAATAGAAGTGATATTTCATCAGTCACATGTCTAACTGGATTCAAAGGAATATATAAATCCTCTGGTCCTTACAAGATTCGTAAAGCCAGCTCAATCTCTCAGAAGTAGAAGAACATCCACAAGATGTCATTATTGTTCCAGGGCTGCTTCATATTTAGCTCCATCTATTTTTAAGTCAAGTCCAACCAGCATGATACTGCCACCACCATGTTTCAACCTGTGGGGGAGAAGTAAATATTTACTAGGGATTGAGATGTTTTTTGTTTTTTTTTTTAATGATAAATTATTTGGAGAAAATGTGCTTGTTTGCCCCTTTTTTAATATTCAAAAAACACACCTCAAGGGATGTAACCCCCTCATGTGTTACATCCCTAAGGACATAACGAGTACTGCAGATGTTAGCTAAAACAGTTTCTATTGTGCTTATTAGTGCATATCAAGGAGTATTTGGTGTTTGAACTATTAAAAAACGTTTGTCGAGCAGGTCTCAAGTATCCATAGGTTAGATCAACCTCCTGGAGATTCTGGTCCTTAGCCTCCAGAATTACCAGAAAGAGTTATACCTAACAGGAATGTTGCTCTACCGAGCCGATGTGCCATAGCCGCCTGCCTAACTCTGGATGAACAGAACCTCTGAATGTTCTGTGACTTTACAGACACATCTGAAGAAAACCTCACAAACACTAACAGAACAGGGAGCAAACTCTGAATGACCAGAAGTAAAGAATAGACTGCCACAGCTGTTCTCTCATATCTATAAAAACAGACATAAAGTAGTCCATAATAAATAACAATTTCAAGCATGTACTGTTGAAAACCCCTGTAGGAGCTTGAACTGTCAGGGATTCTGGGTTTCCCAAAGTAATAAATAGAACTTCATGTCTGTACGGCTGAAACTGAAATCACATTCCCTGTTTGTGCCAGAGTCTTGGTTCTGAAAGGACTTCCAGGTGATAGGTTTAGCAACACACCTGCATGTGGAAATGATATATTATTGCCTCCTTTCGAGAATTGTTTTACATCTGTCTACATTGGATGTCTGGTTGTTGTTTTGATGGGGCTTGCATTGTTCTTATGAGTAATTAAGTTAGCACTTAATAACAAAATGATAAAAAAAAATCCCCCATTATTTCCAAAACTGGGAAGTCGTACTTAAAATGTAAATTAGATAATGACTTTATCAATGAATCTGAAATTAAACTAATAAGACAAACAAATGTGACGTCCAATCTATTTTTATTATTTACTCTATTATACTGTTCAAAAAACAAAATCTTACTAAGTAACTTTGGTCTTGTTTCAAGTGCAAATATCTAAGAACACTTGAAATAAAACTAACTTTTCAGCAAGAACAAGGAGTTTGAAATCAGTAATTCTTTAAAATTGGTGGAAAGGTACTAGTTCCACTGGGAACTATAACATGAGGAAAATGTCTTGTTAGATGTTATGTTTTTGCAGTGAATAATACACCTGTTTCATTTACACAAAGTGTTCTACATGTTGTGGAAATGGAATTATTGTTATTTTCTACATGGTAAAATATATGAAAAGGTGTAATCACTACAATCTTAAGTCATACAGGAAGTGGAAATAAATTTGTTCTCTGAATCTATCTGAAATCCGTCCAGGTCTGGTGGTCTTACCTCCAATGAGCTCATGGACAGTGTGGAGATGGTTTCACTCTTGGACATCACCCCGGAGTTGCCAGAGTCGCCTGCATCTGCCAAGCTGCTTGTTGTCTGCGAGTCTCTGGGCATGTTGTGCAGGTTGTGAGCTGGTGAGTCTCTTTCAGTACACGGCACACTGACCTGGTCAGTAGGAAGGCTCTTGAGCCCAAAGCCAGGGACTGGCTCTCCAGCAGTAGAGTTGGCCAGATGGATGAGCCTGCTCTGAGGGAGCTGTTCCATGGTGATGTTATACTTGCTGGTCTGATCATCTTTCCCCTTGGCGGCCTTCAGAGTACTTGTGTTGTTAGCCGGTAGGATGATGTACCCCGGGCCTTTGCCGGTGCTGTCTGAGCTGCTGCCCTCCCCATTCCCTCGGGGCAGTTCCCCATCCAGCTGCTTGAAGAGCTCGCCATCACAGATGTAGATGGATTTGGCGCCGGGGAGCTCGGTGCTGATCCCCTTTGCAGCACCTTTCTCCCGGCGCAGAGTGAGGGTGTGGCTGGAGTAGTCGGTCATATTCTGTAGATGAACCTTTGTCATGCTGGCTGGCATTGTGTTAAAGTTAGATCCTTTCTGAAGGGTGAGAGTCCCAGCAGAAGCCTTGTCTTCCCCCTGGAGAGACGAGCGCTTCGCTGTGCCTGGAAACCAAACAGAGATGAAGGATAAACTTCCCCACCTAATGCTTAAATGATCAATGAACCTTCATCATATTTCACCAAAACAAAAGAGTTAAAAGATTAAGTTTCATATTACATTAGTTAAATACAGAAAATAAAGTGGTAAAAGTCTTTATTATTGTGTATTGTGTATTATTGTGTAAACAATATTGTTTTGTTCATCTTTGGGCTTTGACTGGGCCACTCCAACACATTCCCATGCGTTGGGTTGTGTCCTGCTCTGTCTCAGTTTGATCCTTTAAAAGGTCCAGAACTTAGTCTAGTAACTCTTTCCAGTTGCTTCTGCTGAAGAAGAGTACCACCACAGCATAATGCTGCCACCACCATGTTTTCCCGTAGGGAAGTTATATGTGTAGAAGTTATATGTGATGTATATGGTATTTTTGACATTGCAGTTTCTATCTAGGAAGAAGCAGCTCAACTCTGATCCCATCTGAGCAAAGCAGGATCTTCCACATTTGCGGTATTGTCTACATAACTTGCAGCAAACTGTAAACTTTATATAAAAGATTCCAGTTTAATTTCCCTCTTTTTACTCTTTCAATAACAGCCAAGATGAGCAGTGTACCAAGATGAGCTCAGTAGCACTTCCAGAGTTGCCACCAGCTGATCAACACATCAACCAGTTCTAAAGTCCTTCCACTAGCTACCTCTAACTCAGAGAATATACTCTAAAATACTTCTGTTACTTTATAAATCACCAAATGGTTCAGCACCACAATACATTAATACTGCTGTTGTTGTATCAATCTTCCAGACCTCTCAGGTGTCGAGAAGCAGCATTCTGCTTCCATCACAAATCTGGAACAAACTTCCAGAAAACTGCAAAACAGCTGAAACACTGAGTTCCTTTAAATCTAGACTAAAAACCTACATGTTTTAGTCCATTTCTCATACATTTCTTTTATCTGCTCATCTTTAAAATGAACATTTTGGACCAACAGCCTCTCCTTGCTTAATGTTGCTTTCTTCAGTTATTAAAGCTTTATTAAAATCATCTTATGCTACTTACTCCTTCTTCAAACAATGCACATGGAATGTTTTTTTACAGGACTATATGATTTTAAGTAAGCAGCATAAAATCTTATTAGCATTTTGCAACATGGGGTTTTTCATAAAACATTTAGGTTTTGCCTTAGACAATGCTTCAAACTAATTTTTTCAAAGATCACTCTCTGTGGTCCCTCTTCCTGTTTGACATCTCCAAAGAAAAACAAAAACAGCAATCTTGTCACTTGTCACTTTCCCATCAGGTTTTCTCTGCAGCTTTTCTGCTCCAGATGCTGCTCCTAATATCCTGTCTAACGTCAAAATCAGACTCCTGATCCCAGCAGATTTAAGAGCAGAGCCCATATCTGATGTAGTGCTGACAGAAGGGACTTCATTATACAGCAGCACATTAGGAAAGACTCATGCGCCCATGTTTATCTGCATTTAACTGCTCAGCACATGTCCAATCCACTTCCATTCGCCATGATTTAACTGTGGCACGCAGCAGTCAAGCTGGATCTCTTGTTGAAAAACTTCCCTGAGAAAAGGACGTTATTATGACTGTTGCAGTCATAATAACTTCACATCTGTTCCAACAACACAGAGGAACCTGCAGCAGCCAAAACAGACAGATGAGCCACACAGGAACAGCCGTCCCTAAAGCTGAATAAAAGACAAACAACAAATTAAACATATCAAACAGGAAACTTACCGGATCTGCAAGCCATATCCACGTCTTTTTCAAAGTCAGTCTGAGGACAGAAAATAGCACATGTACTGACAGTGAATGTCAGACTGCTTCTTGGAAAGAACAAAAAAACAAGATGGCTGATGCTTACCATGAGCTGAGCATGGCCATTTTGAAAAGATCCACCTGAATCTCCATTAGTGTCTTCCTGCCGATCCACCACTCGACACTTGACAGCTTCCTGAACCTGTAGGAAGCCATGGGAGCAGAGATCACTCAGATCAGGATAAATACTAGCAGCAAAGATACAGAGGGATAGGCGGGGGATTTTAAAAACTGAGCCACATCAGGCCAGACAACCTAAACCTTCTAGTTTAGATAACAAAACATTCTGCCATTTAGGTCCAGATTTAATGGGGGGACTATTTGCAGAGATTGTTCAGTTCACCTCTATGAACCTTCTGCCCTTGTGTGTCATGGGACCTCCTATAACCAGACAACTATCAGTGTAGAGCACAAGTGTCAAATTCCAGTCTTCAAGGGCCGGTGTCCTGCAGTTTTTAGATGTGCCACTGGTATAAAACACTGGAATGAAATGGATTAATTACATCCTTCTTGTGTAGATAAGTTCTCCAGAGCCTTGCTAATGACCTAATTATTCTATTAAAGTGTGGTGCAGCAGAGGCACATCTAAAAGTTCCAGGACACCGGCCCTTCAGGACTGGAGTTTGACACCCTGGTGTAGAGAGTGCTGCTGAAACACTAGTCACTCATTCTCCAGGTGTGAAGTGAAGAACACAAGCTTTTTCAAAACCAAAAGCTAGTGTTTATGAAGCATGAAAACACCTGTGTTACTGCATTTTAAAGCTACTGTGGTTTCAACAATTAATTTTAATGAAGTACACACACTTAAACCCACTAACTAAAGTCTGTTAGTTTGGTGGTTCAGTTCAGATCTCAAACTGATGACAGCCCTCAAAATATCGTCTTTCACAAATATTACATTAGCAATAACGTAATCCTTTGGCTTAAACCAAGCCAAATTGAAGCTAACTTCCACTAATTACAATGGGTGGTCATGTTGGGTACCTCTCTGCGCAGGATGCAGTGAACCATTACGATAACAAAACCTTCCAGAGAATCAAACACAGCGAAAAGAATCTGGAAGAGGGCAGAACGCCGGTCAGTGATGGCCAGGACAGCAGACATCCATGTGAGGGCCAAGAGAGGCAAAACCACACAGGAGCTCCACAGTGACGCCCTGTAGGACATGAAGAGAATTACAGTCACGGTGTGCCATCTACGCAAAGCAAAAGCTATCACTACATAGGTTTTCTACCGAATGTACTACTAACATTTTATTACGCAGTTAAGATTAGTTTGCTTTCACAAAGAACAATCTAACACAAAAATTATTGAAATAAATAAGATTACTCTCTTTTTCAAAGGTAAAACAGGAAATAATCTGAATAACAATATTTTGTTCTTCAGTAACTATCTAGGCTGTAAATAGAAGTTCTTACCCATGCAAAAATATATTCAATTCTTTAACTACGACATCATCTATCATGTACTGTATAAGTATATAAATAAATATATGTTTCTAAATTACATTTCTCACATGCATGTATATTTAAGATGGTTTAGTCAAACCATATAGGATCTAGTGCCACAGGAAAGAGAGGGAAGGAGCGAGGGTGAGGGTGGAGGTCAAAATAAAAAATGTGGAATGAGGCTGAAACAGAATGTAAAGACAAACACAGGAGGCAGAGCAGGACAGAGAGAAAGAGAGTCTGAGCTGAGGAAGTGTTGTTCCTGCCTTTCTCTGCTTGTTTATGTTTCTGACTGATCCCATTTCTTCTAATGCGAGCATTAGAGATAAACTGTTCTCAGTTCAAGTGTTCAGAAATGAACTGAGCATAATCAGCACTTTCACTTTTAATTACATAATATCCAGAGGTGGAAAAAGTACTCTGCTAACAGTGTAGCACATGCAGTGACAGCAGAATTTTTCTAATTAATCTATAGCAAAGCAAAGGAAACCAGAGGGAAAAAGGCCTGATATTCCAAATAACTGCTCATATCATTCAAATCAGCTGACAGTTTGGACTTAGGCAAGTAAATTCATTATCTCTATTTGATATATTTTCAATTCCAGCTAATTACAAGTCTATATGTTTTCTGTGCATTATTTCTATGATTTTACTATGTGTCCACTAGTGTTAACCAAGGAAAGTGTTTATACAAAAAATAAAGGGGGGGGGGGATCAATCTTAACTCTCATAAATTGAAATTTGTGAGCTAATAAAACTTAAAGATGTCTCCAATTTATGACACTTAAGAATAAAGAGCACACAAAAAGAATAGAGGACAGTACGATGTATGCATAGCAATAGCTCAACTTTTTATGTTATTGTTATATATAACAAGTCCAGCCTGTAGGACAAAATATTACATTACAAGTCTTTTAAGGTGATAAGATTCTCATCTGACAAAGTTCAGTCTACTATGAAATAATATTTGATATGCATATGTATACATTTATAAACAACAGCTAAAAGTTTGGACACACATTCCCATTCAAAGTGATTTTAAATTTAGCTTCTGTAACTTGAATACAAAACAAATTAATTTTGTAAATGTAGACATGAACAATGGTCATGAAAGCTCAGGTGAGCAATTTTATGTCAGTGTGGACTTGGAGTGAGGCAAAGAAAATCAACTTATAGTGGATAATTATTAGTGAAACCATTGTTGTTAAACCATCCATCCATCCATCCATCCATCCATCCATCCATCCATCCATCCATCCATCCATCCATCCATCCATCCATCCCTTGCTACCTCTCCCTGGTGGTAGCAACGACCTTTTCAGCATGTCAATGTTCTTCTTAGGCCTTCCAATGAGCCATCATTTGATCGAGGTGTGTTAAACCAGGGAGAGAACCAAAACATGCAGGATGCTGACCGTTGAGGACCCACTTTGGGGACCCCTGGTCTAAAGGCTCCAGAAGGCTCTGACATTTAAGTAGCCTAAATGATATAGAAGATTTCAAAAGAAGAAATTAAAATTGTGGACTCCTCAGTTAATAGGATGAAAAAAAAACTTGAAAAATAAATGAAGCATCTAGAATAAATCTTTTTAAGGATGATGGTGTTTGTGATAACTAAATCTAAGTGTGGGCTTAGTTTGACATTACTGATTATTGCACAAGACACTAAATACAGGAACATCATGAACAAGTTGTCTGGTGAATACGGCCTTTTTGGACTACATACATTTTTATGCAGTGTATAAATGTGAAGTGTCTATTAAGTACAATTTATTTAAGACATGATCTTACTTTGCCTGTATTTTTGTTGTCGAAAATGTGCTATATAAATAAAATTACCTTTACAAATATATAACTGGCATTTTATACAATGTATCTCCAGGATTCACTGAGGTTAGGGACCACAACCATTTACAAATACCTGAAATCCAGAAAAACTTGAGATCCACCCTAAAACTGCTTAGAACTGCCTATTTTAAAAGCTGAACACCTAGTGTACCTTATATCCATCACTACCCTCAGTGCTAACCCTCTTGGCACAGCTGCAGAAGCTAACAAATGGCAGCATTGCGCCCAGGAGTTTCAGCTTCGTGATTTCCACATTACGGTAGTTAAGGAGTGCACATATTGTTTTCAAACTTAAGTACTCTCTCAGTGGTTGGTACTGAAGAAAGATGACTTTGTTCTGGATCAGTGGGAGGAACACTGAAAAAAGCTAATATGTTATAACATCATGATGGTTTGTGGAATTCAGCTCAGTGTCATGCTGGGCATCTGGGTTTGAATCTATCTCTGAGAGTTGTCAGGCTAAGACCTTTTCTTCTAACATTTGAACGGTACTCATATTTGACCCAAGATTTGGACAAACAACATATCTGACAAACCTTGTTTCAGGTTTGTCTTTGTGTGTGCCATTAAACCTCTGTTGCAATGCTTTCACCTTGAAATATAAGCGAAATCTTTTGAACTACTTTATTTTTTGTCCTATGGATAAATCGGAGTGTGGTATGCAACAGACAATTGCTTCCAGCTGCTGAATTAAATATTGTTCGGAAAGTTTAATAAATCACACAAGAAACTGGCTCTATGAAAACCTCTGGACTGGCATCTAAGCAAGCTTTTAATAAATTAAGCCCAATAGGTGTAAAGAATCTAAGTTTAAACGGAGATTAAGTGGTGACAAATCAGTGACTAACCCTTGCTAACTTCAAAACTAATGTGAGGGTTAGTTCAGATGGTCAATTTTGGTCAAAAATACATCTCAATCTAGGTTTAATCTAGATTAGGCTAGGGTAAAAATCAAAACCCAGAGTTTTGACTTTTACAAGTCAAATGTCTCAAAGCTTGTGGAGCCACACAAGCTGCGCAGCAATAAAGAACTGAAAGACGTTTGCCACCCAAAGTGCAATTCATCAAACAAGGACTTAAGTCTAGGTAAGTCCACAAGAACTTTGGAGATACTTTAGTTCTGCTTTAATTTGATTTTAAAAAATAACCTAATTCCCCACTTTACATTGAGGTTCTAAATATGGTCTCACATACACACATGGTCTATTGGTTCAAATTTAAATTAGGAATTTTCAAAGTTTCTCTAACATACCAGGAACTACCAACATCTTAGTAAAAATAGCTAAAAAAACAGATACAATTTGAACATGTTGTAAGGGGCATCACAACTACAAGACTCAAAATAGCTTTTTTTTTTTTTTAAATAACAGAATGAATAATGTTGTTGGCTGGAGTCAAAGTAAATGAATTAGGTTTACTGATGCAAAGATATGAGTTTATCCAGGTTTTACATTGATTTATATTGACAACCATATTGTCAAAGGCAGTGACGTGCGGTGAAGTTCATAGTTGGTGAGGCACTGACTTAATCAAAATCAGATTTACAAATATAGGCCGCCTGCATGTTATTGTTTTCATAAGGAAATTTTGCGCATGCATGCTGGAGGGCAAAAAGACTATTCTTTTACATGCCATGACGTAGAATCATTCCGTTAACTTGGACATGTAGATACTATTAATTTTGTGCTATGTTCCACAGTAAAGGGAAAAATCATTAAAGTATAACTCAAAACCACTTCTTTCTCGCTGTCTGTATCAGCTATGCGCAGACTCATTGCCATAGCAATTGGCAACGCCACAAAAATCACTAAAATACTTCCCACACAAAGAGCAGAATATTCAGTCTGTTGCAGTACTATATGCTTTTAAGCTTACTGTTTATTTTTCGATTAATAAGTGATTGCTGTGGTAAGAGGAGAAAACTATAAATATATCGCTGCACTTGACTGACTGTATGGCTAGCTCCATGGCTAGCTCGCTGTTACTTTCTTACTCTGCAGTTGTGGAGTCACAATATCTGGGATCATGAGAGAGCGCCCCCTGCCATGAGGCAGGAGAACTGCCTGCCTCACCTTTAATCTGTTTGCCGTTCATGATCGCTCCTCAGCACACAAAACGCAATTACACATAGTTGGTGACAAAGCACACTGTACGTTATATACGCAAGCTAAATTATGGAAAATCAGTTTATATATTAATTGCTTTTTAACCACTTTGTTGGCGACATACAGACAGAGGAACATGCTCTCATAGAATGACAGTCAGCAAAAGTTGCATTGTTTACTCTATTGACAAACTGAAGCCATTTTAACATGTATAAATGGAGGAACTGATGGGGTTCGAGCAATGAAACACATTGTTCTCAAAATGTCTTTTTGACAACTGCACAATAAATGATAACATTCATGCAATATAAATACATTGTAAAAACATAAGTGTTGTTAAAATGTGACACACAGATTTATATAGTAATAATGTGACATAGTATCGTAAAGAATGTGAATATATTGTCAGTACAATGAAATTCTCAGGTTTTAATGTGATATAGCCCTAGTTTGTTTGGTTTGGGTGTCAGCTCTTTGTCTCCACCCCCTACACCAGCTGTGTTGGTTTGCTGGGGCAGAAACAATGCCCCTCAAGAAGTGGACTTAAGAGATCCCAAAGGATTCAGAAAAAAGCAGTATGTATGCAAATGTTGTACAAAATGATTTCCTGAGAAAGATAATGGTGTAAATTAACCAGATAATGTACCAAATTGACAAGCTATTGCACTACTTGTTGATGGAAGCAACATGTTAAAATTATTTCAACTTCACTGTTACAGACTAAGATGACAGTCAATGACAGCTGTTGTGAATGAATGAATATAGTTGATCAAACCCCATGGGGGAAATTGACAGACCTATGTCATCACCTATTCTGTTATGTCTCAAAATAACATACATCTATAATTTTCTGCAGTGTTATATCGAACCTAATTTCTTCAACATCATTTGCAACAATATTTTACAATAATCAGTTGTTTCCTCTCTATTTGATAAGCACTGATGTCAGCAGTGTGATCCTACTCAGGTGGCAAATTAATTTGTAAAATCAAAAACATATGCACTTGTTTTCCTGCACTCTGGAAATACGAACATATAGCTCTACAGATTTACATCTATGTGTTGACTGAGATTTGTATTCCATGGTCAATTTTGGTCAAAAATATATCTTAGTCTAGGGTAAAAATTCCTACTGAGTATACTATACAACAATATTGTTAACATATAAAAACTAAATTGCAGGTCACTCAAGATTATTGTTAATAATTCACTTCCTATGTGCATTCACCCTGTGGTTTATACTATTTGTAAATATTATTATGATTAAGTCAGTTCATCACCAACTACTAACCTCACCGCACGTCAATGTGATGATCTAACTCCTCCTCCAACAACATTTTAATATCATGTTGTTGTTTCATGATACAAAGGAGTTTATCATCAACAGGATTGATGAAAGAGTAGCCTGGCCATTGCCTTGCTGAGCTTTTCTGCTTGATTAAAATCTCATTTTGCAGCTAGTCTGGGTTTTCTCCCAGTCACTTGGATTCCACTGGTAGAATTACTACTGGGCCAATCAGTGAACAGAAGGAGAAGCTGTGAACGATGCTTCCACATATGTAAATATATTATTACCAGTTTTTTTTTTCTTGTATTGTGAACAGATAAAACATGTGCAAAGCAGTTATCAATAAAGAAAAATTGGACAAGTTTTAAATTATACAACTTTAAATGTATGGCATTCTATCTCAACAGTGTAACGTCTCCAGAAGTATATAAATGAAATATGTACAGAAGATACTGCATAAGGTTTCAGAGTGGAATGAGAAAGTTTTTCAGTATAATCTCAGGAGTCAGGTAGGGTTCCATTTCATGACTGCTTTTGTTCCCAATTACTTCAATCCTAGTACACATGGAAGCAGGAAGTTCATCCTTGGAATAAGTGAAGCAGCTTATTACCTTGGCAGTGTGACAAGTAACAGACACAAAACTAGATATGGATTGTAGAATCGGAGAGGCAGCAACAGTGCTACAACAGGAGCTCCTTATATGAAGCCTCAGCCACTACACTTTGTCAAGCTGCGCCTGTGGAACTCTATTGTCCAGTCAGCTGAAATTTATGCCTGTCACACTTGAAAAAGTACGTAACTAATAAATAAAAGAAAGGTATTTTTTCTTTTCACTGATGAAGCATGTAAAGATTTAGTTTGACAGGATATGTATTGCGACTTGCTAATCATTGCCTTCAAACATTGCAAAGCCATACAACAGAGACAGACTCTTATGAGACAGAACACAGGCACCATCCGAGAAAATGTCTCAAAGTTTGTGGAGCCACACAAGCAGTGAAGAAATGGAGAACTGAAAGACGTTAGCCACCCAAAGTGCAATTCAGCAAACAAGGACTTAAGTCTAGGTAAGTCCACAAGAACTTTGGAGATACTCACTCTGGAGTTGTTTGACACTTTTAGTTCTGCTTTGCCTTATTTTCTGTGCAAATGATGCTAAATCACTGATCAGCTGATGAAAATTTTCAATTATTTGACTATTTTATTTCTTGCTTCTGTTTCTAGTTCCAGTTTGAAGCTCAACACACAACTTGGGATACAGTTCCGCAGCAAGAAATATGAACACTTGTGACTTTTCCTCAGTTTTACAATATTAATCAGAACAATTTTTTGTATTTAGCTCATTTTTATTTACATATTTACTTATATAAATAAGTAAATTTACATAAGTAAATCAATTTTCTGGACAATGGAAACCAAATTTGATTGAAAAGGTGTCCAAACGCTTGACTATTGTGGTTGTATATTGATATATGAACCAGCCTTTATCTGGAGATTTATGTTTTAACTTCAAGTTCTTATTTGCATTGAAAAACTTGGAATGTTGATATTTGGCACATTCACATTAATTTGACAAAAAGAAAAAAACAAAAAATGTCTGTTGTTTATGAGTTGCCAGCATGTCAGCATACAAACTATGAGGTGAAATGATGCATTGTAATTGTTCAGGTATGCCGCATGAGACAAAAAAAAATTGCTATTTTGGGATATGTGTGGCTTCTAGCATTGAATGCTTCAGATAGAAGTGGAAAACCAAACAGCTATCTTGTTTTGACAAATAGTCAAAACAAGATTTTATGCCAGAGAGGCTGATATTGGAAACTTATTTTCAAAATAAGAGAGTGATCAATGGAGGCACTTACGGATCACAGCAAGGCGCGCACACACAAATAATTACTGTGTGTGGCTGGCCTCTCTGCAAACATGGCCTCCTTATTGACAGCTTTGTGACTCTTATGAGACAAACACACACACACGCACACACACACGCACACACACGCACACACACACACACACACTTTCATTCAATCATTTAACACAGAAGAATAGGCAATTACATCACAAAATTAGGTTAACAGTTTTTGTATGAGGAACATATCAAGAGCCTGACTGCAAGAGCATTGTGGGAGGGAAAAAATGGCAAAAGGATAAAGACAGAAAACGAATCAAGTGAGAAAGAAGAACGGCATACAGTAGAGGAGAGAACAGAGAGTTAAGGTAAAATAATTAGCGGGACTAACATGGCGTTACTGGTAGCTGTGGTGGAAACGTCAGCCGAAGAGATAACTCCGCACTTGGCACATTTGAGCGTCATATTGTACAGTGGCACTGTCATCTGACTGCAAAGTCAAATTAACACGCTGTAACATACACAAACAGATACAAATGCTCCTACACGTAGACTCACAAAACAGGTGCGCAAATGAGCACACGCAGGACACTACAGATACACACACACGCATTGAGTCACAGTGTTCTCGCACTGTCTCTCTCTCAGGGCTACAGACTTGCATAATGTTTTGTGTTTCAGTGTGTTTAGATGTGAGTCTCAAAGGGACAAGGTAAGTGGGACAGGTTATGGCCCCTACTGGATGTTTTTTGTTGTTGTTGTTGTTTACCAAAATAAATAAATAGATAAATAAATAAAATATTATGTGATTTTTTTTTTTGTATAAGAAGCCAATATATTGGTAATATATTATGAACTAATCCAGCATGTACCTCTCTGTTGCTTTGATTCTGGTTGTATCCTTGATAATCTTTAATTCAAAGGTTTCCAATAAACCCATCCAAAGTCAAAACCACAAAACAATCCTGACAGCTCAACTACTTCATCACAAAATTCACATTTCCTCCGTTAAACTAAAGGCTTTAAAAAATAACTGATTTCATTCGCACTGTTGGCAAAACCAGCTTCAATCTAAGTTAGCTGCTTAGAAAGTGAACCCCCAAAAAATTGGAGACACTTTTTAAGAAATGCTTGGAACTGAACATTTTAATAGTTCAAATGCCAAATATACCCTAATATGCATTAATACACACAGATGGAGACCATCTTAGAACTGCCGCAGAAGCTAACATCTACAGCAGATATCAAACTCCTTTTCATTTTGGGTCATATCAAAATTATAAATTTCTTCAAAAGGCCAGTCTGCATTAATAAAACCTGTTAAACTGCTAAAATATTTGTATTTTAGCAGTTTAAAATACCCATATTTTAAACTGCTAAAATATGTTTAGCAGTTTAAAATATGGCCGCAAATAGCGGCTATCTATTTGGCCCTATTTGCAAAATAGATGGCAAATAGCAGCATATTTGCAGATGGAAGGCTGAATTCAACAGGTACATCTTAAAAATAAATAATTTCAAACATATTTTCACATTAATGTAACTTGGCAGCAAACCAATAAAAACTGCTTTGATTTGATTGATAAAGTAAACCTCGGCAACCTCGAGAGCCTAGAGGAACATATAAAAAGCTATGAGTTTATGATCTAAGGTTTTCTCATTTCCACTTTTGGGGGTTCAGCCAATCAGAGACAAAAAAAATAAGTACAGCTCCTGGATTCACTGCTAATGCCAGTAGTGTTTCAAGTAGCATCGTGCTAATTATTCCAGCTTCCCCAGCTTCATTTTCTTCTGAATATTCTAGATTCACAATGGCTCTAGAATATATGGATTATAAAAAAATACGCAAATAAGCAGACTTTCCACAAATAACTTGAAGTTATGATCAACAGAAAAATCTGGAAATACGACCCTAAATTTCTCACTGATAATGCCACTTCGGATCCAACTTTTTGTTGTTGTTTGACAGTCAATAGTTGGTAAAGGAGGAAAGAGGTCACATCACGTATAGAGTTGATGACAAAAGTTGATGACATATGATTACCACACTGCTCAACAACTGCAATTTTAAACACATGCTACATTGTCAAGCAATATTATTTTCATAATAGGTGCGCTGTGTGTCCACAAGCATGTCACTTCAGGGGCGCAGATTGCTCACACTGGATTTTGATGGCAGTTGCCACTGTAAATTATAGTGTAAACTACCAGAGAAAAAGAAAAAAATGGATCTCCGCTAAAAATTATATTAGGTTAAATTTTAATCTGATGACTGTGGCTATTCTCTTTCTGTTTTAACTGTTAAAACAGAAAGAGCATCAGCCAGTCACATGTGCAAAATGTCATTAATTCTTACAGGTTTATGTAAAACCCAAGATACTGCAAGTGAAAACATCCAAACAGTATTTAATTAGACCCCTGCTGCTCCTCTGGAGGACGCTTTCCATCCGACGCTCTTTAAGGCCAGCAAGCACTGCTATCTTTTTTAGCTTCATAAGCTAAAGTACACAGTCCACTGAGTTCATGGGTCTCCTGTCAAGCACCACATTCTTAACTTGGTCTTTCATTTAACATTCTATTTATAGGGCTGTGAAATCAGACACAGTTCCTGCATCAATTGAAATTATTCCACTTCTATCAACAAAAATATTTTACAGATACAATTGTTCTTCGGTAAAATATTTTTTGAATCTCACAACTCAGGATAACGCTGATTACAGGCTGCCTTCAAGAAAAAAATGGACAAACTTATTGTCCACTAGAAATTTAATTTTTTTTAGATTTCATTCATCAATTATTTACAGGACGGAGGCTTTAGCACTGTTAGTCATCCTTGTGTACACACAACTCGGTTTGCTGCAGCTGTGCTGATGGTGAAGGAACAACTTACCATCCCAGAAAAACCACCGTCATCGCTGGCCATGTTAACTAGCTTTAGGTTTTGTGACAGGGTCTGCTGAGCAGAAGAATTTGCAGGGCAGTAACAAGCAATGGGAAGGGTGTGAGCAGCATGTGCATGATGCATGTGCATCTGTCAAGACCCTTAGTGCTGTCAAGGGTCTTGACAGCACTAAGACCCTCCTCCTGACTGATTGGCTGTTTCTGACCAGTAAGGACATATTTGCAGAAGGCAGTAGGGACACAGGAAAGAGGCAGAGGAACTTGACTTTTTCACTGGTTATTTGTTTCATATTACTCTGTCAGGATATGGTGGCATATTAAAAAATATATAAGAAAGAGTCTATTTTTAGCGTGTTTTCTTTATTTGAGTCACCATTTAGAGGAATATCAGTCATCAAGTTAAATAGCACATGCTTACAGGGGATACTTATAATTTGTTTTTCTGTTTGAATCCAATATAAAAATCACTAAATCAGAGATACTGATGATCACTGATGAGACATGTTGTCTGGACTATATGTCTGGACCAATCTCAACTAGATGTATGAGACATCACTTTTACAAATTCTAACTATATCATTAATGTTACTGTAAGACTGGTACAGACAAAAAAAATGACCAATGTTGAAAGATAATAAACTAATGTCTTCCAAGATGGCCTTTCTGCTACACAATAATTAGAATTGAGGATATCTATGTTTTGCAATGGGAAAACCGGAATTTAAAAAAAAAGGAATCACAATTGATTTTTGCTAGAAATACCATTTCCAACATAAGAACCAGTCGGTTGTTAAACATACACTAGAGGTCATGCTATTAAAAAGCTATTTGAGCTTTTTAAGCAACGCAGTTTCTCTGGACTGAAGAATACACCGTAAAAAGTGTCTGTTTACATGAGATATAATAAAACATGACAGTTTTGAAACATGATTACTTTGATATAGTATTTACTAATCCAAAAAGAGATCTTCATCTGTACACATAACAAGAGAAGTTATTCTAAACTAAATGGGAGGATAGCTTAAAAAAATATCACCTGCTGCTACAACAGATGAATACAAAGTTTGTGGATGAAAGTGTTTAAGTTGTTTGTTGCGAAAGAAACATGTTATACTTTTATTGCCTGGACATCTCGTTTCATATTTAACTTGATAATGGATTTTGAATTCAATGTTCAGGCACAGTGAGAGCTGACCTCATGATGCAGACAGCGCTGTTCACCCAGTGGGTAGGAGGGGGGCTTCAATGACCTTCACTGAGTTTGATTCTTCACTAACAGTTGACTGATGTTTGCCTGGTCACTATACCACAGAATAAACATGAAATAAATTGTTTAATTTTTAACATTTTGTTCCATATTTGAGGTCAGGATCACTATTTGATTTATTATTGCAATCAGGCTGCAACATTGAGATTCCCAGCTCAATACGATATATCTTTTATTCATCAGGCTCTTCTCCTGTGGAACCAGCACCCAGTTTTAGTCCACAAGGCAGACACCCTGTATACTTTTGAGACTAGGCTTAAAAGTTTATTTTTTTATTAATGCTTAGGATTAGACTGGCTTAGGCTATTCTGAGCCATCGCTGTAGTTATTTTTCAATAGGCTTGGGGTATTGGAGGACGAATTGACCACTTTTTCTCATTTCTTCTTTTACTACTCTCCAACTTGCATTATTTGCTGTTATTTCAACTTAACTTTGTGTTTTCTATCTAAAACAAACAAATAAGCTACACTTGGTCTGGCATCCTAATTGGCTGTGGTACGTTTCAGGAGGAGGACACCAACTGAGATAATACACTAATTATCTCATTAATTAATTATTCTCCTGCTATTAACGTTTTACTTATAATGAACATCAAAAACAACATCAGATCATCTGTTTCTTTTTGTCTGTTGTCTGTTTTTGTGCAACTTTGCATTAAAAGTGACACTTCAGTTGTAAACATTTATGAAGACTCCTTCAACTGGAATATATGCACAATTAAATTGAAATGATTTTTCAATTCAATCGTGAAATTGTTTTAAGATAACATTTATTGTAAATTGGTACTAATTAAATCTTTTTTTTTTTTTTTTTTTTAAAGCAGAAAAAAAGGCAAGCCAAATACATTAATACCTATGTCAATAATCAATGGAAAAGTGTATCTTCTTTCAGTCCTCAAGAAGCTTTCTGTATGATTCTATTGATAGTTTTTATGGTTGGAAAGTCTCCTGGAAATCATCCTAATCCCAGAATTGATCTGCTATTCAAGTCTCTGGCTGGGCAACTTCCACAAGTCAAAATTACTTTCAGTCAGGAAAAAAAACATGGGGAAAAGAAGTTGAATTTAGATGTGAACCTGAAAGAGGTATGAAGAATGTTGAACCATACATATATATGTAAAATAATGTTTAAAAATGTTTGACATTACTCAGCGTAACTCAAAAATATTCTAGTAGAAATAGAACTCATTTGAAAGAGCATGACTTTCTATAACATGTTATATCATTACTGTTGCATACTTTACATGTGCAGTGTGCTTGGTTTGAGAAACTGCCAGGGAGCAATACCGGAAAAAAAAGACTATTTAACATGTAAATGTTACAAGTGGTGTATTAACTGCACATGAGATAATAAATACTGTACTATTGTTATCATAACATTTGATTAGTTGCACCTGCAGTGCTTTGTGTTTGAAAAGAAAACTACCTAGCTAATGCCCTGCTTGTAAATCTGAACTGGGTTTATATTAGGAGTTTGCAGAATATTCCATTAGTCTTCAACAGATGTTTCTTTATACCTGAGTTGATTTAAATAAATTAAAAGTTAAATGCTGCATTTCTACTGTGGAATTATGTTTTGTCTTTTGCTACTGTATGGGATTAAATTTATTCTTTTACAACAAAATGTTAGCAGGTATTTAAGCTTACATGAATTAAATGAGTATGATCTGCTGTAGTAATATCAGAGCATGGGTCTAATATGTTATGGAACATTATGTACCAGAGATTATAAAGGTTTCAGGTTTTGCTAACTGGACTGACAAAATCTCAGAAGTAGCAACTCCTTTATTAGGAAGTATGATTCGTAAAGCTGAAACTGTTGAAAGTAACCCAAAATCACTATTTTATGCAGGCAGGTGGTAAAATTCTAGAATTAGTTTGTTTTGCAGCTTGAGGTGTGGCTAAAATCTACATACCTATGAGTTATCAGAAAATATACCAGATATGTCTGAATCCTTGTTTGCATCTTTTCTGTCTGATCTCCAACAGATATCATTTGCATTTTATTAAATTATATTAGTTAATTAAACTGCATGACTCGTTTTTGATCTCTCACATTATGAACCTCGGTGAAGACATAAATTTGTCTTTAACACTATACAGTAAAAAACCGTTTAAACTTGGAAATGTGGTCCTCAAATATGATGAGTATGGTCCTTATAATAATATACATGAATGGGTCATTCAATAGACATCTGTTCTCATTAGATATATCATGAAGGTATAATTTTCACTACATATGAATACTTTCAATATATAATACGAAACAAAACTTCTGAAAACAGTGGTGCAAACTTGATCACGTTTGTGTTGGGAAACGTACATTCATTTTTCACTCCATTTTTATTGATAAAATATTGGTGGACAACTTGAGGAAGATAATAGATAGTTTTCTACAAGGATTACAAAGACAGCAGTTGAACAGGGAGCCTGCTGACCAAATGAATCACACAGTATTCCAGGAGAGTAAGGCTGATCAGCTGGGCACAGCTAGCCACTTACCACTGTTTTTCTGCCAATGTTTAGCCCTTGGATAACAGGATGGCTAATCCATAGCTGCAAGTAATCATACTGTATGTTAACCTGGAAGTACAACTCTGCCCTCTCTTGTTTTTGACTGGCTTCATAGAAATGGACATACCCTTGGTGACGAAGCGGTATGACTGAGGTAAAACTATGTCCTCATGCTGTGGCATATCTGAAATAGTGATGCATTGAAGGTTTTGGTAGGAGTTACCTCCACCCATCAGTTAATAAGGCACTTAGCCCTTTGAGGACTTTGGGAACATTTTGACCAAAAAGTTAAAAAAAAACAGTCTCACTGCTGCCTGGGAATCAAGAAATGTAACAGGTGCACTATATACCATTTTGCTGAATTCTTGGTTGTCTAAGATTTTTACCAGAAAGAAAGATGGTATTTTCTTGTAGTGGAACTTAAAAAAAACATGATATCTATAATTTTGGCTTCATGTTCACATGACTGGATGGAAAAAGTATCCTTTCTTGAACTTATTTTGAAAATCTCAAATATTATGGACAATAGAACAATTTTCAAGCATGAACTCAGACACCCATAGCTCTTCTGAATGACTGTGTAAGACTTGGTTGGTCTTATTAATAAAGTCCTAAAGTACTGTGTGATTTATTTAGATTCCATTTTATACTGCTGACCCAACAAGCCAGTACAATCCTCAAACACTTTTAAGTATTACTTCAGATTACATTTTACTTTGGAAGCTTGGGTGATCATCTAAAAGCTATGAAATTAGCCACAACACGGCAAATAAGTACTTGAATATATTTTTAGAAATTAATTTATTGGGTGGCTATACATGTATGAAACCCAAACTATAGCACACCTATTTAGATATAAGTGACAATCTTCTTGTTTTAAAGAAGACAACCGAAGGAGAACTATCAAGTGAATAATCAATATATCATAAAACTATGGAGACCAGTAAAACATTATCAGATTTATATCTGGGACATTCTTATTTACAATATATCAAATAAGACCATCAGATACCAATGAAATATTTCATTCACAACAACCATTCTGAACCAAAGTTGTACAGAGAAGAAAATATTAATTGTACTACTCTACTGCTGTGAGTTATTGATAGGAAAAAGTTAGCATTTCTCTAAAAGCACCAGAGACTTCATTAAGGCATAAACAGTGTTAAGTTCTAGCCAGCTAGCAGAAGGCAGGAAAACTGCAAGACCAGTGAAATAGTGGGGTGTATAGGCAGGAAATAATAGCGAGCCAATCATTGATGCTTGCTATAGAGGAATCAACTTGTTTGGTAATTGGCAGGGCTGGTAGCCTTAGAGAGGAAAGTCGGATGGGCAGATATTTTTACCCAATCACTGATGAGATGGGAGGGGGCTTCTGAGACAGATGTGTTCCTGATTGGAGAGCCCTGAGTGAGAGAGAGGGGATTCTGTGCAAACTCAAACATGACAATTCAGACAGCAGAACGAGTACAGTGAACAGAGAGATCATCGGAGAAAGCAAATACTTTTCTGAGAGAGAGAGAGAGAGAGAGAGAGAGAGACAAATAAAAACAATCATATGTACCAACAATGCTCATGGAGATGGAAAACAGCCGGAAAAGTAAAGGGGATCAGGGTGTGTGAGAGTGCTAATAAATAACTCACAAATTCCACCAAGGCAGCCTACAAATTCAAACAAAGGTCCATTGTGATTTGGAGCTCAGTTTCATGTGCAATATGAACAAAATATATCTTATAATGTGCAGAGAATGTTTCCATAATAATCAACAGCACTGCTTTCACTTGCTAATGTCGGCATGAAGCATGGCTGACTCAAGCAGTTTGGGTGGAGGTAGCTTAAAGGGAGAATGTAGAACCTGGGCACCAAGTAGAGCTAAGGCACATAAGAACTAAGGCACATAATCAGACACCAATGAATGTGTGCACATTTGTGGTTTCAGCCAAGTGGACGAGAGTTGTAGCGCAGAAGTGTTTTGACAAATCCCACCATCCACCTTTAAAGATTACTGGGGTTTAAAGTGTGTACAGGTGTTTCATGTGTTTGGCAAACCACTAAATTTAGTATTCAAAATTTGATCAAGTCATAGCTCAACAATTTGCCATGCCATCATATTTGCGAACACATAATAATAACCGTCATAAAAAAATAGACCATATTTGCTTTTTTGGCAGCACTTTCCTTATCAAACAGACCACCTTTTTCCTGAGTGTTCTCAAATATGATGGCATGGCAAATTGTTGAGCTATGACTTGATCCAATTTAGAACACTAAATTTAGTGGTTTGCCAAACACAAGAAACACCTGTCCACACTTTAAACCCCAGTAATCTTTAAAGGTGGATGGTGGGACTTGTCATAGATGAGAGGATGGTATCACCCACCACACCCAAACTAAACAGAAATACCCACAACAGGCCATGCGTGCCCACCTACACATAAAGGGAAAATCAGAGGTCAACTGGCCAAACATGCATGTTTTAGGATCCTGGGAAGCCACAGTCCCCAGAGAGAACTCTTGCATCTACAGGGGAATATGGAAATTCCACTCACAAAGTCTCCAGCTGAGATTCCATATCAGTATCTTGTGCTGGATCCATCAATGGTACACTCTTATAAAGACAGCTGGGTGATTATCAACCAAAATCCACAAAACAATGGACAAAACCAGGTTGGATCATTTGTGACCTTCAAGTTAAGTTCGGGGTGGAGGTCAAGCTGAAGTCTCAATGGGCCTAGATGATAGTAGAGACGTTAGCTTCCATCAGTTGCTGACATAATCTCATTTAATAATGAGAATCTTTACTTGAATCAAAATCCTCTTTTGACAAAACATTTCCATCATACTCCTGCAAAGACATGTTGCGCATTGAGCTGCCACTGGCTGTTCATAACATAATTCATTAATAATGCCAGGGATATTCTGCACATGTAAGCTTTCAAAAATTAAGCTGATATTGACAAACCAAATGAGGAGAGTAAAGGTGATCAGTAAGGTCCAATAAAGAACAGGACAGATATGTATTAAAAAGCTTCTTATCTTTAGGGTTAAATAAGTCTGAGGTTGATGAGTTCTATTATATTATACTATAGGCTATTAACCATCACTGCTTAGGGGACAAAAAAGAGAGAGAAAAAATACCATTCGCTTAGCTGTACTGATCTGTTGTATTTCAGTTCACTGCAGCCTGGCTTGTACAGTCTGTGTAAATAACAAAAGAAACATTCGCCATTGCTACATCACACTGTTGAAGGCAGCTAAATTCCTGTTAGTTGGCCAATACAGGGCGGTGGATACATGTGTTGACATCTCAGAGGGTAAACAGTAACAGGCTGATTTCTACCCCCAATGCCATCTGAGTCATTTCAAAAAACAAACAAACTGAGGAAAGCCATTTTCATTTCGTGAGAGAGGTTTAAAGCCAAAGTAGGTAATCTTTTTTTTATTAAAAAATGTTTTTTTTTACATATTTGTTAAAAAAACATAACTTTATTCAGATAGTATAATAAGAGCCAGATAATCTGTCAACTTTCTCCCTGTGTCTCTACTGCCATCTGCAGAAACAAACTGCATGGTTAGAAACAACCAATCAGAGCCAGGAGAAGGATCTTAGTCAATAACTATAGTGCAGTGTTTCCCAACCCTGGTCCTCTGGGCACACTGCCCTGCATGTTTTAGGTGTTTCTGTGCTTCAGTCCAGGTGCTTTCAATTGACAAGTGTTTGCTGAACTGCAATCAGCTGAATCCAGCCGGGATAAAGCAAGGGAACATCTAAAACATGCAGGGCAGTGTGCCTTGAGGACCAGGGTCAGGGAAACACTGCCCTACTATGTGCTGCCTCCCCGTAGAACTCTCCCAGGCTACAGCTTGTTCCCTACAGCTAGCATGACATGTAGGTTCAAGCTATTTAGCATGGCTATCCATAAAGGCGGATAAATATGTTTCCTAATGAGAAGTTGGTGTTCCACCATTAACACATTGAGCAGTGCGTACCTGCTCAATGTACGCATTGAGGATGTTTGACAGTGGTAAGTCTCTCCTCCTGACTCTGATGGATTGTTTCAGTCAAGGAGCAGTGCATTTCTGCAGATGGCAGTAGAGCCACAGGCAGAAGAACTTGATTTTTTTTCACAGATTGTCTCATATTACACTGTTATGACATGGTAACAGTTTTAACAAACATGTAAAAAAGCATTTTTTAAAAAAAAATAAAAGTTACATTTTGGAAATTTAAAATGTTTTTCATCCAAGCTCATTTCCAGGCATTGCATGGAGAGGGAGCTGTACATCACATTTGATGTGGATCATATGGAACCAACTTGTTTCATCTGTGTAGCATAAACATATATCATACAGAATTAAAAGAAACACAAGGTCTCTTTCAGATGAGAAAGCTTTACCCCTGGTCAGCAACAGTACAGCCAAATCGTAGTCTCTCACTAGGTACTGTAGCACTGAGCTATTTACTGAGATGTATAAATGCAACTAAACCATTTTCAGAAACGCAAGAGCAGATGAGAAAGTTAAACCCAACACATAATTTGTTTTTACACCCTGATTCCCTTTACTAAAAAGAAAAAAAGAAGGATTAAAAAGAGGATGGATTTACAGAGCTTTTACATCAAGAGCAACACCTGCAAACAAAGAGGAGCTGGAGCAGAATGCAACACTTCAGAAACATAAAAGAAAGCAATGAGATAAGTCATCAATTTGCTCAGTTTGTGCAGGACCAATAACCAGACAGCCTTTGTGTTTTTGATCTAGTTCACTCAGAGGATTCCAGTGTCAGATTTAGCCATTTCAGTTGACCATTATTTCACAGCTGAAGCTGATAACAGCCACAATCCCCTCCAGAAGCAGCCAGCCTGGTTATAGGTCACTGTGTAAAATGAATGTGTGGTTTAAGGCATACCCCGCCCTCTCCTTTAGTTTCATATCAGTAATGCCATCTTTGGAGACCAGTTTGTTAAAAACGAGAATCCCAATAACCATGTTAACCTGCCAAAGACAAGAGGCACAGAGTTAATGCAGAGTAAAGGCACTTTTATTGCTTCAGAACATGTAGCACCACTGTAGTGAGGATGATGATGGTGGTGGTGTCTATAACATCCAGCATGCATAATGGCTCGCAGAACAGACTCTAGGTAAGCTCACTGCTGGCTCTGAATTCTAAAAACTGAAACACATCTTATTAAATTTGAGTCACAGGCATTAATGAAGCAAAAAATGAGGAAAAAAGAAATTATAGACATATTTTAAAGATTAAATAAAATTCATTCTGAACAGGAAGGATGAGCTGCATATGAATAAAATATGAGTGAAATCAAAGGTACTGGGAGTGATGGTGCATGGCTGATTAGATGAATTCTTATTTCAGATTTTATGTATATAAACATTTCTACACGTAATAAGACGATAGTCAGAGTGAGCCAGGCTTTCAGTATGACTGCAGAGTAACAGTCTGACAGGTTAAAAACAAACTGCTCCTCGTAGGAAGGAAGGGCAGAGGACATAATGTTGCTGGCTAAGCTGAGGCCGATCCTTTTTTCTGTCAAATAGCAACTGTGAGAAGAGAAGGAGCTTTTCTTGCTGAGCTAATCTTGATGTTTGTAGCTGCAACAGCTACAAACATTATTATTAAGCATTTTTCATGGACACTTGCATTCACAGCAAGTGAATGCAAGTGTTAATCTAATTTAATCTAATTTATATATATATTTTTTTTACAATGACTTGACCTTTATTTTTCATTTTTTAATTATGTCCCTTCATAAAACATCTGACACACCCTTAATGACTAAAGCAGGACAGAGCCACATAAATTATTTAGAAGGTTGGTCTTATTATGATGGAATTTGGTAAAAATGCAGGACAATGGTCACAATTAAGAACGGATTCCAAGGGGACATAGATGGTGGAACGGATATAAGAGCTGGAACGGCTGCAACTGGACTAACCTTCACAACAGTGAGTGAAGGTCACCAGACACATATTATAGGATAGGAACTTTAAATAGGAACACAAAAAGTTTAAGAATATCAGAAGACTAATGAAGAATCTATAATTGCTCCACATACTACTAACAACTTTGATTAATTGAAAAAAGTGATATTTATGTTTTTACAACAATAGTAGAAGCATCCTCAGCAAGAAATTGTTAAAAATAAAAATGGCCTGGTATAAGACCTTAAAATACTGGAAGTTGGGTTTAATTTTGGCTTAGTCTTTACTATGACAACAAAAATTATGAAATAATTATTTAAAGACGTAAATGTGCAAGTTAGGAACTAGGAACAAACCTGGTAACCTCATAACATTAAGCAGCAACAACAACAACAACAATAAAAAAAAACAATGAACAGAAAAGTAGTTTGACAAAAATAAATTTGTCAAAATAAATAATTTGTCTTGATAGACATCCCAATCCAAGCCAAACAAAGAGGAACAGCTACAGTATTTGCTGCTGATGTGTTCTAATGTGTCTAAGGAGGCAACTTATGTGTCTGGTGACCTTCACTCCACTCAACTGCCAACGCCACCCTGTTCCTCAGAGAACATTCTTTACATGGCAGCTGTTCGTGTACCATTTATCCATATAGAGCCATTCAAGTACAATGGAACCCAAAGTGCTTATCTAAATGAACAAAACTATTTTTATTCATTAAATAATAAAAATATATTATAAAAATGTTCCAGAATAATTTTGAATAAAATTGAACTCCAAATATGATCTTCATTCTCTTTTTTTCAATCTCTCATCAGGGACTAGGCAAACAGTTCATTCGTCGATTCTTTGATGAAAAGCTGGATTAAACAAAGTTTCTGGTCCGATCTAAAGGAGCAAACAGTTTCGACACACCTAGTTCCAGAGCTGCATGCTGTCTGACCTGGTTTGTTCTGACTATGGGGACTCTGAGTTAGCAGGTGTCTGAAGAGCTGAGGGTCTTCATGGTTCGTACTTGAAAAGCAGCTCAGAAACAAATTCCAGCTAAAGAATCTTCTCAGGTAAAGCAACAGAAAAAAAAATCCCATGTCCCTAAGGGGATTCAATATCACTGAGTCTACCTGAGGGATAAACTTAATCCTAGTAGTTTTGAGAACATAAACAATCACTTATGTTCTTTCTTCATTAAGCTGAAGGACATTTTGAGCAATACACTCACTGATATTACGGGCACACACTACAGTGTCTGTGGACACACAGCGATATAAAGTTGAGTGTTGTCAGCTTACACATAGTAATAGAGATAACAGTACTCTATGTTCCAAGGTAGGACAGACCATAAAGGTGTTATATAAAAGGATCACTGCAGAACCTCACAATTAATTTTTGTCTGCTTTGGATTTATAACTGTCAAATGACACAAAGTATCATTCTGTCTTGCTGCTTTGATGTTCTGCTGTAGTATCATTAAGGAACTGATTATGACAGGTTCTACATTCTATAGATTTTTGTTGACTGTTTATTCCATTTGAAAATAAAATCATATCATTGATAAAATTTTAAACTATGCAATTCCTTAGAATAGTTAGCCTGGTCACTGAGCACATTTCCCCCAAAATGTTTTACAGCGGGAAAGTGTAACACTGTTAAGTTGCCTGCGACGTTAAATCTGAAACATAGGATGCAACATTAAACAGTGCTTTACTAAGTTATTATGCTGCACCTGTGGTAATATTATAAAGCTCTCCACTTTAATAGGGAGTCTTTTATTACACCTTGCAATTAAGGATTGAGAGCAAAACCTTAGCAAGTTTCAGAAAACAAGATTTCCATTAACCTATTTGCACTTTACATGATCCCAGCATTTGCAAATTTTATACAAGGATGCAAATACTTGCAAAACAACAGAAGTCTAATTCATGTTAGTTAAGAACATATGCATATTAGTCGTCATTAAACCAAATGGTAAACCTTTTTTTTTTAAAAAGCTAAGGTTGAGATGTTTAGATTCTGTTCTTAGTCAGACATGTATCCAGACTTTACTATGAACAAACAAGTTTGCCATGCATATGCATACATGCATTTAGTGCAAACAGGAAACAACAATAGCAGAAAATACTGAAATTAAAAGGGTAGATAAATAGAAAGGAAGAATGAATACATAAAGAAAGGAAATGACATGAAACAGTAAAAGGTTACAGGAAGAAAAATGGAAACTACGAGCAGCAAAGAAAGCAATTTCTGAAATGTAGGGTATTAAAACAAGAAAAGATGTGAGGTAAAAAGAAAACCGAGAGCGAAATGAGTAACTAAGCAAAGAAAGGAAGGGAGGGTTAGAAATAAAAGAGAGGAAACATAATGGAGCAGGAAGCTGTAGAAGAAGCAAGAAAGACATAAAATCATGCAGACAGAGCAAAAGCAAAAGGAAATTAACGAATGAGGCTTTGCAATGTCCCAGCTTATTTTTTCTGAGCATTACAATATTCACAAAGAATTCAAAAAATGAGAAATTCCCCTCATCTCTTTAATTCTTATCTTCCAGAGAGCCAGACTTTCTAAATTGGACTATTCTGAGCTGGTCTTGATCAGAGGTTTTCTAGAGTTTCAAATTCCTTCAGTTTTGTTTGGAAATGCATAAACCTCTCTCTTGTTTTCAGTCCAGACACCAACCTGATCATTTTCAAATTTATAACATGTTTGTTACCAGTTAACTCTGGTCTATTCATCTCTTTCACCATTTACAGTATTATTATTTTTTTTAAATATGGGTTACTTCAGAATTACACACTCTTTAAATGTCACTGTGATCTGTAATCCACTCATTTTGTTCTCGAACAAGCAAACCTTATTTAGCAGGACAGTAAGCTTTGTGTCATTTGGTCATTTTAAATGTTAGCTGGCTTTCCTTTTTCCACTGGAGTAATAAACTGAAACCAACTGCTTTTATATTTATGGTTGAAGGAATGTAAGTTTGTTTTTGACATATATTGGCTGCAGCTCCAGATTACTTATTGTCACTTGTACATATTTTAATTAGCTTTCAAAATTTGACCACATTGTGCAAAGCACAATATACATTTATTTTTTAGGATAGTTATAACTTGATTATAACTTGATAATTCCTTGCTATTCTTTTTCAGTTGAGCTTTAGTTGTACAAAACAAATGTTTCTGTACAATGAAGGATATTTTTGAAGCTTATTTAGCATCATAGTTCTGTGACCTGGAGCTGATGTTGGGAATGTATTATTTTATTAAATATTCAACCAGCAATTAGATTTAATATTTCTGAATTCTCACAGTAAAAGTTGTTAAAGACAAGTCAGTATAGACAAACCGGTCTGTCAAAAATTTTAGCCAAGATTTACCATCATGACCGACCTACAAAATGATGACTGGTGCTTAGCCGATAAAAAGCTGCTGAGTCAACCAGACCTCTATATCCTGAAGAACTAAAGCTAGGCAAATTAAAAGGTTGGAATATAACCTGTTGTCCTTATTTCCATTTTAATGAAGCATTTAAGGAAAGACTGTGTTTAAATCTCTGACCAATAGCTTGCTATGGTAACTTTGTGCAAAAACTTGCATCCAAACAAAATGCAGCATTCACTTTCAAAGTGATAACGTGTTACATGGCAGTGACTATTGGTGATGATGAACTTTGCTTTGATGCAGAAGCTTTGACAGTCAAGAAACACATAAAAAGATAAGAAAATACCAAGACTACAGCTGCAGCAGGTCCAACAAATGCATAGAGAAGGCCTCCTTCCAAAGACAGCCAGCAGCTTCCAAAGAGCAGCAGAAGATACAGAGATGGAGAGAGACAGGTGATTGGAAGAAGTGATGTTTGGGTTGGTGAAAGATGAGGGGGGAAGAAATATGGAAGGTTGCAATGAAAGGGAAGTTGGCATGACAAGAAGGAGGGAAGTAAAATATAAATAAAACAAAGGAAGAGAAAGGTTAATTATGCTGTAAACATAACTATTGTCTCATGTGTAATAACCCAGCATTAATATATGTATGAAGGAGTAAGTTCACACCATTAACCATAAGAAAACAAGCTTACTAGTTTGGTGTTCCATATCCTTTTGCCTTGGTGAATCCCACTGAGATGGCTACAACAAGCGCTGGGAGACCTGGTAGGACACAGGGGACTGGATGTTCACTCAGAGGAAGTTAAACAGCCATGAAGAGCAGAACAAGAAGTAGGCAACAGTCGGAATCCCCACCCCAGCCGAGACACAAGAAGCGCTTCCGTATGATGCGGTTCCTGAGTCGACCGGTCACGGCCATGTATGACTGCCAAGCCTCAGTCAGAACCCAGCAGAACGACGACAGGAAGAAGAAATGAAGGAATGCTGCAATCAGGGTGCATAAAACCTGGAACAAGAAAGGGAGACATAACACTGAACATGCCTACTGAGTTGCAGGGGTCAAATAATATGGCCTCTCATTAGAACTAACCTTGTTCCTTGTTTGGGTCTGTCCGATGAGAATAAGGGCATTGGAGGAGATGATGGAGAGGCAGAAGTTAATAAGGATGACTGA